>ML265676.1:25710-90353 GCA_005239495.1 Nicotiana undulata
AATACTGTAGATATATATATATATATATATATATATATATCTACAGTATTGTAACGACCCGGCCAGTCCGTTCAAGAGTTATAGCCCCGTTTCCCCTATTTCTGCTTTCGTTTGTGTTCTTCAGCTATATTATGACATACCGGGTTAGTTGGTTCGGGTCTGGAGTAGTTTCGGAGTGAATTGAGACACTTAGTCTCTTTTGGATAAGCTTAAGTTGGAAAAGTCAATTGGATGTTGACTTATGTGTAAACGATCTTGGATTTGGATTTTTATGGTTCAGTTAGCTCTGTTAGGTGATTTTGGACTTGGGAGCGCATACAGAATGTGATTTGGAGCCCCGTAGTAGAATTAGGCTTGAATTTGCGAAAGTTGGAGATTTTGCGATTTTAGTCGGTAGTGGAAAGTTTGATATCAGGGTCGGAATGGATTTCCGGAAGTTGGTATAGGTTCATGGTGTCATTTGTGACGTGCGTGAAAAATTTGAGGTCATTTGGACGTGGTTTGGTAGGTTTCGGCGTCGTTTGCGAAATTTGGAAGTTTAGAAGTTCTTTGGCTTGAATCCGAGGATAATTTGGTGTTTTGATGTTGTTTTGAGTATTTCAAAGGTTTGGCTAAGTTCGTATGTTGATATATGACTTGTTGGTATGGCTAGTTGGGGTCCCGAGGGCCTCGGGTGTGTTTCGGGTGGTTAACGGGTCAATTTTTGGTGTTAGGAGATAGCTGATTCTGCTAGTGTGTGGGTTGCTGGTGTTTTCCGCACCTGCGGATGGGGAGACGCTGGTGCAAGGTCGCAAGTGCATTTGGGGGAGTCGCAGATGCGGATATGGAGGACCTGGGTTGGGTTCGCAGGGGCGTAGGATTGGACGCATCTGCGAGCCCGCAGGTGCGAGACCTAGGCCGCAGATTCGGAATGGAGATGCGCATGTGCGCGCCCGCAGGTGCGGAACCTGGGGTGCAGGTGCGGCTTGGAGGACTTAAGTGGTATTCACAGGTGCGAGGAGTTGACCGCAGGTGCGGCTCCTCATGAGCGGATATATGGCTGCAGGTGCGAAAGTCCTAGGAAGAAAGTATAAAAAGGGGACTACGTGAATTTTGGTTCATTTTCACTATTTTCAAGTCGGGTTTTGGAGCTTTTGGAGTGATTCTGAAGGGAGATTCAAGGGTTTTAAATGAGGTAAGTTTCTTGGGCTCTAATACTCCTATCTATGGTGTTTTTCCATTGTTTTATCATCTAATTAGTGGAATTTAGGGGTGAAAATAGGGGGTTAGGGCTTGGGATTTTGGAGAGTTTAATTTGAGGATTTGAGGGACCAAATGACGTCGGATTTTGATAAATTTCGTATGTATGGACTCGTGAGTGAATGAGTTTTCAAGTTTTGTAATTTTTGTCGGATTTCGAGACCTGGGCCAGGGGCTGGGTTTGAACCAATTACGGGTTCTTGGTCTAATTTGGTAGTTTTTCTTGTGGAATTCATTTTTTAGCTTATATTGATTGTATTGTACTAGTTGTGGATAGATTCAGAGCATTTGGAGGCCGAATCGAGAGGCAAGGGCATCCCGGAGTAGGATTTGACTTGGTTTGAGGTATGTAACACTTCCACACTTGGTTATGAGGGTTTGAAACCCCAAACTATATGTTATGTGATTAGTATTGAGGTGACGCACATGCCAAGTGGCATGCGGGTGAGCGTGCACCGTTGAGAATTGTGGCCTGGACGACTCCATGTCACCGTTTTATGACTCTATCTTGTTAATATCTATGTTCCGTCATGTGATGCATTAGTTGAGTTGTAAACCATGCTAGATATCATGTTTTAGGCTTTGTGACGGTATTGTTAGGACCCTTAGCAGTCGTTTATTTTTGTCACCTTATTGGTTTCATTTATTATTTCATTCTCAGTCATGATCATGCGTCTTTATATCATATCTCAGTATCGGTAATTTATCGATTTATCATATCATTTGTTACGGGTTGTTTTCATGACATTGTGAGCCCGTGGTGAGACTGGAGAGGTTGATGACTGAGTGAGGCCGAGAGCCTGTAATGAGTGACAGTTATGGGATTGGGTTGCACGCAGCAGCGGTTACATTGATGATTTTGATAGCGCTTGGGCTGTAAGAGCTCTTCCGAAGTCTGTAACACACCCCCAGTGAGCGCGGTTGATATGATTGAGGAATGGATCTTCCCTGGACATGAATCTTGTCCGAAGTACTTATCACCTGGAGATGGATCTTCTCTGTAGGCTAGATTGCCCTTGATCCTCGGTAGTGGATGACCTATGGTCATGTGTTGTGTATATATGTTCTGGGATGGATCTTCCCTGGGCTGGTGTAGCCATATGTTGTACCGAGTGGTTGAGATATCGAGAATGAGGGCATTTGAGGCTGATTTTATGGTGCATCATTTTCATAATACACTATTCGGCAATGCCTTATTTCCAGTGATGAGTTTGCTTAAATTGTTTTAAGAGCATCTCCATGTTTTCGTACGTTTATTTTCGTGTTATTTGTACCAGTTCCGCCACTATCTTCAATCCATAGTTTGGACATGTTACTTACTGAGTTGGTGTACTCACGTTACTCCCTGTACCTTGTGTGCAGATCCAGGCACTTCTGGACATAGCGGCGGCTGCTGATTTTCTGCGTTGGAGTTGGAGACTATTGAGGTAGCTTCATGACGTTCGCGGACCTCGATCTTATCTTTCTTAGTTCCTTTTACTTTGATGTTTAAGTTTATAGAAATTTTGTGGACTATGTCCGGTATTTTTAGACGCTCATGTACTCAGTGACGCCCCGATTTTTGGGACATTTGTATTGTATTTTGGGGTAACTTTGTGTTTAAAAATTTGGCTTTTATTTATGTTAAAACATTTTGCTGTTAATCAAAAGGGTGTTTTACTGAAATAAAAGAAAAATATTGGATTTAGGCTTGCCTAGTTTCACGATAGGCGCCATCACGACCGGGTAGATTTTGAGTCGTGACAAGTATAAAACTTAATATATCTACTTACTATATCCTATCATTAAAGATTTAAACATTCAAACATGAAAAAAAATAAACCTAAAAAATATAAACTAAGGAATCAATTGGGTTCGGATTAAAGAACAAATGCTTAGGAGATAAATAAGGAAAAAATCCTTAAGTTAATACGCTGAAAGATTTTAGGTATATGCGTCACGACCCCAAGCCAGTCTGGTCGTGATGGCGCCTATCGTGGAACTAGGCAAGCCGACACACTTTCAACAATTCAACTTTTCATAAAAAATATTTAAATAATAATCTTTTTGAACAAAGATTCTAAATAAAAGAGATAAAGTCAAAACCAAAAATACTGTAAGATAAACCCCAACATCGGGTGTCACTAAGTCATGAGCCAATACTACAACTGTTCCAAAATTTAGCAAGACAACATTTTCCGAAAAATAGCCATCAAAATACACAAAGTAAGATAAGGATGGAGAAAGGCGGGTCTGCGATCGCCAAACAGCTACCTCACTAACTCCGAAGATGATCCGTAACAGAATAATCAATTGCCGCTATCGTAACCTGAGATACCTGGATCTGAACACAAGGTGCAGGGGGTGACGTGAGTACACCAACTCAATAAATAACAACCCCAAACTATGGGCCGAGAGGTAGTGACGGACTAAACCTCAACAATTAACAAATTCACTGTACAATAAAGTAGACATGCTTTCCGTTCAAGTATTCAGCTTAGGAAAATAAAGTAAATGCAACTTTGAATGATGCAAGGTAATAATCTCAGTGAATCTCTAATTACCAATTCACAACATGTATGAAATGTACTATGTACTCCCACTCTCAAGTGCTCAATCACTCGGTATCGCATATGGCCATCTGGCCCAGGGAAATCCATCCCGAAACATACTCTATGCTGACTATATAGTCACCCGGTACCGAGGACAAAGGGTAATCCAACCCATGTATCAATACTTCAGACAAATCCATGTACAAGGAAATCCATCCTCAATAATACTCCGGGCAAATCCATACCCATGGAAATCCATCCCTCAATAATATCATCTGCCCTCACTGGGGGTGTGATACAAACTCTGGAGGGGCTCCTACAGCCCAAGCGCTATCATAATCATCAACATAATCGTTGCTGCGTGCATCCCGATCCCATAACTGTCACTCATCATTAAGCTCTCGGCCTTACTCAGTCATCACTCTCCAGTCTCACACACACGGACTCACAATGCCATGGAACTAGTCCGAAACAATACTATGATGTGCCAAACAGTAATATCTGAGATTGAGACCTGATATAATATGCATGATTAAGAATGAGTACAGAATATAAATTAAACTAAAAAGATGGCAGCAAGAAATGACCACTCGGGTCCTAACAGTATCGGCGTGAAACCCTAACAGGATATCTAGCATGTTTTACATCACATTTACTTAATCACATGATAGAAACACGGATATCAACAAGAATGAATCATTAAGCGGTGCCATGGAATGAACCAGACCACATTTCTCACGATGCACGCCCATCACTTGGCATGCGCGTCACCTCAATACAAATCACATCACACATAGCTCGGGGTTTCGAACTCTCAAAACTAATTTTGGGAGCGTTACTTACCTCAATCAAGCCAAATTACTACTCCGCAATGCCTTTGCCGCTCAACTCGGCCACCAAACGCTCTGAATCTATCCAAAATCAGTATAGTATCATCAGTATACGCTAAAGGAATAAAGCCCACATGAAAATCATCAAATTAGACCAAAAATCCTGAATTTGGCCAAACCCGGCTTCCGGGCCCACGTCTCGAAATCCGGTAAAAAATTTACAAAACTAGGACACCCATTCACTCACGAGTCCACCCATACCAAATTTATCAAAATCCGACTTCGAATCGACATTCAACTCTCACAAATCCATTTTATGAAGTTTTCTACAATTTCCCCCAAATTTCCACCCCAACGTACTAATCAAATGATGAAATTAGTGATATATTTGTGTATATTAGCCAAATCCGAGTTAGAATCACTTACCCTGATGAATTTCTTGAAAAACCTTCGAAAAATTGCCACCAACCGAGCTCTGTAGGTCCAAAATGTGAAATAAAACCCTGAACCCCGTATTTATAGTGCACCCCTCAGATCCTCAATTCGCGGTCCACCAATTTCTACCACTGTCGCACACGCCTCACCGCGGTCCGCGAATTTCTTGCCGCGGCCGCGAAACACTCCTACTCCTACGCTCGTGGCCAATCTTACACGGCCGCGCCAACCACTACTGCTGACTGCAAAGTTTCGCCGCCTCCGCGAAATCCTACCGTAGTCCGCGCCATTTTTGTGCGGCTCGCGCTTCCCAACATCAGAGATCCAACACCAGCAACATCAGCAACTTTTTCAACAACTAAACCCATCCGCTAACCATCCGAATCACACCCGAGGCCTTCGGGACCTCAACCAACCACACCAACACGTCCCATAACATCATTCCAACTTATCCAAACCTACGAATCACTCAAAACAACACCAAAACATCAAATCAAACTCGGATTCAAGCCTAAGAACTTATAGCTCCTAAATTCCTCCATCGACGCCAAAAAAAATCAAATCATGCCTGAATGACCCCAAATTTTGCACACAAGTCAAATATGACACCACGAATCTATTCAAGCTTTCGGAATTCCATTCCGACCCCAATATCTAATTTTCCACTACAGACCGGAAATCACCAGATTTCCAATTTCACCAATTCAAGCCTAATTCTACAACGGACTCCTTAGTTACATTCCAATCTCGAACCAACCAACCCGATACTGTACAATACAGCTGAACAACACAGAAAGAAACATAAATGAGGGAAATAGGGCTATAACTATCGGAACGACCGGCCGAGTCATCACATCCTCCCCCTCTTAAAGAAACGCTCGTCCTCGAACGAGTCTAGAAACATACCTGGAGTCTCAAAATGGTGTGTATATTTGTTCTGCATCTCCCGCTCGGTCTCCTAGGTGGCCTCCTCCACGGGCTGGCCTCTCCACTGAACTTTCACCGAAGCTATATTCTTTGACCTCTACTTTCGAACTTTCCAATCCAAAATAGCCACTGGCTCCGCATCATAAGTCATATCACTCTCCAACTGAACCGTGCTGAAGTCTAAAACATGGGACGGGTCCCTAACATACTTCCCGAAGCAGGGAAACATGAAACACCGGATGCACACTCGACAAACTAGGTGGCAAATAAAGCTCATATGCCACCTCCCCAATCCTCCGGAGTACCTCAAACAGACCAACAAAACAAGGGCTCAACTTGCGCTTCTTCCCAAACCTCATAACACCTTTCACAGGTGAAACCTTCAGCAATACCTTATCCCCAACCATGTAAGACACCTCTCGGACCTTCCTGTCCGTATAGCTTTCTACCTAGACTATGCCGTGTGAAGCCACTCCTGAATCTATTTCACCTAATCTTTAGCATCCTGTACCAAATCTGCACCCAAGAGTCTAGCCTCACCCGGCTCAAACCAACCAACCGGAGATTTACAACCCTCCCATATAAGGCCTCGTATGGAGCCATCTGAATATTCGACTAATAACTATTATTATATGCAAACTCTGTAAGGGGCAGAAACTGGTCCCATTAACCCCCAAAATTGATGACGCAAGCATGCAACATGTCCTCCAATATCTGAATAGTGCGCTCGAACTGCCCGTCTAACTAAGGGTGAAAAGATGTACTCAACTCAACCTGGGTACCCAACAACTGCTGCACGACCCTCCAAAACTGCGATATGAGCTAAGTACCTCTGTCAGAAATGATGGAAACTGGGACGCCATGCAGACGAACAATCTATCGAATATAAATCTCAACTAACCGCTCCAAAGTGTAAGTAATACCAACAGGAATGAAGTGCTCGGAATTGGTCACTCGATCCACAATAACCCAAATAACATCGAACTTCCTCGAAGTCAGTGGGAGCCCAACTACAAAGTCCATGGTGATCCGCTCTCACTTCCAATCAGGAATATCCAATCTCTAAAGCAAGCCACCCGGTCTTTGATGCTCATACTTAGCCTACTGATAGTTGAGACACCGGGCTATAAATCCAAAGATATCCTTCTTCATCCTCATCCACCAATAATTCTATCTCAAATCCTGGTACATCTTCGCGGCACCCCGGATGGATAGAATACCGCGAGCTTGGGCCTCCTCAAGAATCAAATCCTGAAGCCCATTTACATTAGGCATGTATATCCGGCATCACCTCGCCGGACCCTGTCCTGAAGAAAGAGCAAGTGTGGTTTATCATACTGGCGCTCCCGGATACGGTCATAAAAAGAAGACCTGGAGGCTATGCAAGCCAATACCCGGCTAGGCTCCGATATATCCAATCTCACAAGTTGGCCCGCTAAGGCCTGAACATCCAATGCAAATGGTATCTCTGCTGCTCGAAGATAGGCTAAACTCCCCAAACTCTCTGCCTAGTGACTCAAGGAATCAACCACCACATTGTCCTTCCCCGGATGGTATATACTAGTGATATCATAGTCCTTGAAAAGCTCCAACCATCTCAGATGACACAAATTAAGATCCTTCTGCTTAACCAGATGCTGAAGACTCCGGTGATAAGAATAAAACTCATAATATGCCCCATACAAATAATGACGCCAAATCTTCAAGGCGTGAACAACGGCTGCTAACTCAAGATCATGCACTGGATAATTCTTCTCATGGGTCTTCAACTGGCGCGAGGCGTAGGCAATCACCCTACCCTCCTTCATCAAAACACAACCAATGCCTATCCTCGAGGCATCACAATACACGGTATAAGAACCTGAAGCTGATGGCAGAACTAACATTGGAGTTGTGGTCAAAGCCGTCTTGAGCTTCTGAAAGCTCTCCTCACACTCGTCCGACCACCTAAATGGAGCGCCATTTTGGGTCAATTTGGTCAAGGGCGACGCAAGAGATGAAATCCCTCCATAAAGCGACGGTAATATCCCGCCAAATCAAGGAAGCTCCTAATCTCAGTAGCTGAGGACGACCTAGGCCAACTCTGCATCGCCTCTATCTTCTTCGGGTCCACCTGAATACCCTCATTGGACACCACATGCCCCAAGAATGCTACCGAGACAAGCCAAAACTCACATTTGGAGAACTTTGAATAAAACTTCTCCTCCCTTAATCTCTGTAACACAACTCTCAAATGCTAAGCATGCTCCTTCTGGCTACGAGAGTACACCAGGATGTCATCAATGAACACAATAATGAAGGAGTCCAAATATGGCTGGAATACATTGTTCATCAAATTCATGAACGCTGCTGGGGCATTGGTCAGTCCAAAAGACACCACCAAGAACTCGTAATGACCATAACGGGTCCTGAAAGTCGTCTTAGGAATATTCGAATCCGAATCTTCAGCTGATCATACCGGACCTCAAATCAATCTTAGAGAACACCCTCGCTCCCTGAAGCTAGTCAATAAATCAGCAATACGAGGAAAAGGATACTTGTTCTTGACTGTGACCTTGTTCAACTACCTGTAGTCAGTACACATTCTCATGGAACTGTCTTTCTTCTTCACAAATAGAACCGGCGCACCCCAAGGTGACACACTAGGATGAATAAACCCCTTATCTAGGAGTTCCTGAAGTTGTTCTTTCAATTCTTTCAACTCCACCGATGCCATATGATACAGTGGAATGGAAATAGGCCGAGTGCCTGGCACCAAGTCAATACCAAAGTCAATATACCTATGAGGCGGCATGCGCAGTAGGTCTGCAGGAAACACATTCGGAAACTCACGGACCACTAGAACAGAATCAATAGTGGGAGTCTCCGCACTAACATCCCTCACAAAAACCAAATAGGGTAGGAAATCCTTCTCAACCATACGTTGAGCCTTCAAATACGAATTCACCCTACTAGGCACATAATCTATGGAACCACTCCACTCAACCCTAAAAAAATACCGGTATCGCTAAGGTCACGGTCTTTGGTGTGATAATCTAGAACAACATGACATGGAGATAGTCAATCCATGCCCAATATCACATCGAAGTCAACCATACTGAGAAATAACAAATCCATTCAGGTCTCCAAACCCCCCAATAGACACCACACATGACCGATACACACGGTCCACAACAATAGTATCGCCCACATGAGTAGACACATAAACAGACGTAACTAAAGACTCACGGGGCATATCTAGAAAATGAGAAAATTATGATGAAACATATGAATATGTGGAATCGGGATAAAATAAGACTAGGGCATCTCGGTGACAGACTGAAACAATACATGTAATCACGGCATCTGAATCCATAGCATCTGGTCTGGCCGCGAGTGCATAGAAACGGGCCTGACCACCACTGGATCGACCTCCCTCTCCAAGGCGACCTCTAGGTTCCTGACCCCCACCCCTAGCTGGCTGGGCAGGTGGTGAAGTAACTGGTGGTGAAGCCAAAGGTTGACTCCTCTACTGGGATGAATATGACCTAAACCTCCACACTCAAAAATACCTCTACCGGCCACTGGCAATGGGGGACTGAAGGGAGCCCCGAGCACCGGGATACCTACTAGAAGAACCATGCATATATGAGCCCTGAATTGATGGTGCACAAGATGAACTCTGGGTTGGGAGGGAACTAAATGATGAGTGACCCTGATGAGAACTGTGAGAATCATGTCTCGATAATGCACCATAGTGAACTAGGCGAGCTGACTGAGCAGACCTGAATGGACGGCCTCTGCCGTGTTGAACCTGACCTCCAGAAGGAACACCGCCAAAAATGCTAGATCCCCGAGGCCTCTTGGCCTCCCTTTCAACTTGCTCCTTGCGACGAACTGAATCAATCTCTCAGACAATGTCAACCACCTCCTCAAAGGTAGCACTTGACACCCTCTCTCTAGTTATAAGAATCCGAAGCTGATATGAGAGGCCATCCACGAACCTCCTGATCCTCTCCCTATTTGTAGGAACCAACCAAATAGAATGACGGGCTAGTTCTAAAAATCTCATCTCGTATTGCGTCACAATCTTTTCATCCTGACGTAACTGCTCGAACTACCAGCGCAGCTCCTCCCTATGGGACCGTGGCACATAGTTCTCTAGAAAGAGAGCGAAAAACTGCTGCCAGGAAAGGGGCGCTGCACCAACAGACCTACGCCTCTCATAAGCCTCCAACCAAGTAAAGGCAACTCCCGAGAACTGGAAGGTAGTGAACGAGACCCCAATGGTCTCCCAAATACCCGTTGTACGAAGAATCCTTTGACACTTATCCAAGAAACCATGGGCATCCTCACCTTCTACACCGCTGAAAGTCGAAGGCTGAAGTCTACCAAACCTCTCCAACCTACGCTGCACGTCATCCGGCATGGCTAGAACCACATAATCCTGAGCAGGTGCAACCGGCTGAGCTGGAGGTGACCCTGGTGTCTGAAGTCCCCGCACAACCTGCTCAGGTGTGCGTGCGGCAGGAGTGTGAGTGCCTCCCCGCCCTGAGAAGTAGCTTCTGTAGTATAAACAACAACCGCTTGAGCAAGCCTGGTGCACGCGGTCAAAATCTGAGCCAAGGTCCCCTGAAGACCTAGGATAACAATAGGCACATGATGAGCTGGTCCCGCTAGAACATCCGCATCTGGGACTTGATCTGGAACAACGAGAGGGACTATAGGTACTTCCCCAGTTGTTGCGTGGGCTACACCCCTACCCCTACCATGGCCTCGAACCCTCGCGGGCCTAACTAATGGCTGATCATCCTGTCCAGTCGCACGTGTCCTCACCATTTGTGAGAGAATGAAACAATGTCTTCCAATGTTTACTGTATTACTGGGATTCCTATTTACTGAACCATATCAAAGAAGCTACTTTCTTTCTGGATTTTATACCCAGGTATAAAGGAAAAGAATTACCGATTGTCGGGAAGAGAAGGGGAATGAATCTTTTTTTTTTTGGCAATAAGTAAGTTTAGTTACCAGAAGCAATGGATTCGCACTACAAGAATTCAAAATGTGAGATTTTTCCTAAGGGTTCTACAACCTCTCGAAGATAAGTACAGACGTCTCCGTACCGATCTGCAAGACTCTACTAAACCTACTCATGACATGTGAGACCTATGTAACCTAGGCTCTGACACCAACTTGTCACGACCTCAAACCAGCCCGGTCGTGATGGCGCCTATCGTGGAACTAGGCAAGTCGACACACTTTCAACAATTCGATTTTCATAAAAACATTTGAATAATAATCTTTTTCAACATTTGGCTTTTAAAATATCTTGGGACAATTGTATTGTATTTTGGGGTAACTTTGTGTTTAAAATTTTGGCTTTTATTTATGTTAAGCCATTTTTCCGTTAATCAAAAGGGTGTTTTACTTAAATGAAAGAAAAATGTTAGATTTACGCTTGCCTAATTTTATGATAGGCCCCATCACGACAGTGTATATTTTGGGTCGTGACAAGTATAAAACTTAATATATCTACTTAGTATATCCTATAATTAAAGATTTAAACATTAAAACATGAAAAAAATCATAAACCAAAAAAATATAAACTAAGGAATCAATTGGGTTGGGGATTAAAGAACAGATGCTTAGGAGATAAATAAGGGGAAAAAATCCTTAAGTTAATACGCTACAAGATTTTAGGTATATGTGTCACGACCCAAATCAATCCGGTTGTGATAGCGTCTATCGTGGAACTAGGCAAGCCGACACACTTTCAACAATTCATCTTTTCATAAAATATTTAAATAAAAATCTTTTTCCACAGAGATTATGAATAAAAGAGATAAAGCCAAAACCCAAAAATACTGTAAGATAAACCCCAACATTGGGTGTCACTAAGTCATGAGCCAATACTACAACTATTCAAAAATTTAACAAGACAACATTGTCTGGAAAATAGCCAACAAAATACACAAAGGAAGATAAGGATGGAGAAAAGCGGGTCTGCGATCGCCAAGCGACTACCTCACTAACTCCAAAGATGATTCACAACAGAATAATCAATTGCCGCTACCGTAACTTGAGATACCTGAATCTGCACACAAGGTACATGGGGTAACGTGAGTACACCAACTCAGTAAGTAACTAGCCCAAACTATGGGCCGAGAGGTAGTGACAAACTAAACCTCAAGAATTAACAAATTCACTGTACAGTAAAGCAGACATGCTTTCCGTTCAAGTATTCAACTCAGGAAAATAAAGTAAATGCAACTCTAAACAATGCAAGGTAATAATCTCAGTGAATCTCTAAGTACCAATGCACAATATGTATGAAATGTACCATGTACTCCCACTCTCAAGTTCTCAACCACTCGGTACCGCATATGGCCATCCGGCACAGGGAAATCCATCCCAGAACATACTTGATGCTGACTATATATCCACTCGGTACCGAGGACAAATGGTAATCCAACCCTGCGGAAAAATCAATCTCCGTCTATCAATACTTTGGACTAATCCATGACCAAGTATATCCATCCCTCAATAATACTTCGGGCACATCCATGCCAAGGGAAATCCATTCCTCAATAATATCATCTGCGCTCACTAGGGCTGTGTTACAGACTCTAGAGGGGCTCCTACAACCCAAGCGCTATCATAATCATCAACATAACTGCTGTGGCGTGCAGCCCGATTCCATAACTGTCACTCATCATCAGGCTCCTGGCCTCACTCAGTCATCACTCTCCAGTCTCACACAAACGGACTCACAATGCCATGGAACTAGTCCGAAACAATACTATGATGTTCCAAACAATAATATATGAGACTAAGACATGATATGATATGCATGATTAAGACTGAGTACAAAATATCAATGAAACTCATGAGATGGCAGCAAGAAAGGACCACTAGGGTCCTAACAGTATCGGCATGAAGCCCTAACAGGATATCTAGCATGTTTTACAGCACATTTACTTAATCACATGATAGAAACACGGATATCAATAAGAATGAATCATTAAGCAGTGCCATAGAATGGACCATACCACATTTCTCACGATGCACGCCCGCACGCCTGTCACTTGGCATGTGTATCACCTCAAAACAAATTACATTACACATAGCTCGGGGTCTCAAACCCTCAGAACCAAGTTTGGGAGCGTTACTTACCTCAATCATGCAAAATTACTACTCCGCAATGCCTTTGCCGCTCGACTAGGCCACCAAACGCTCCGAATCTATCCAAGATCAGTATATTATCATCAATATACTCTAAAGGAGTAAAGACTACATGAAAATCATCAAATTAGACCAAAAATCCCGAATTTGGTCAAATCCGGCTCCCGGGCCCACGTCTCGAAATCCGGTAAATTTTATAAAATTAGAAAACCCATTCACTCATGAGTTCACCCATACCAAATTTATCAAAATCCGACTTTTAATCGACATTCAACTCTCAAAAATCTATTTTATGAAGTTTTCTACAATTTTCCCCAAAAGTTTCCACCCCAAAATACTAATCAAATGATGAAATAAGTGATATATTCGTGTATATTAGCCAAATCCGGGTTAGAATCACTTACCCTAATGAATTTCTTTAAAAACCTTAGAAATATCGCCACCAACCAAGCTCTCTAGGTCCAAAATGTGAAATAAAACCCTGAACCCCGTATTTATAGTGCACCCTCGGATCCTCACTTCGCGGTCTCCCAATTTCTACCGCCTCCGCGCACGCCTCACCGCAGTCCGCGAATTTCCTGTCGTGGCCGCGAAAGTTTCCAGCTCCTGCGGTCGCGACCAATCTTACGCGGTCCACGCCAGCCTCCACGAAATCCTACCGTGGTCTGCGCCAGTTTTGTGCGGCCCTCGCTTCCCTACATCAAAGACCTAACACCAGCAACATCAGCAGCTTTTTTAACAGCTAAACTCATCCGCTAACCATCCGAATCAAACTCGAGGCCCTCAGGACCTCAACCAACCACACCAACATGTCCCATAACATCATTCAAACTTGGCCAAACCTACGAATCACTCTAAACAACACCATAACATCAAATCAAACTCGGATTCAATCCTAAGAACTTATAGCTCCTAAATTCCGCCATTGCCGCCAAAACCAATCATATAATGCCCGTATGGCCCCAAACTTTGCATACAAGTCAAATATGACGCCACAAATCTATTCAAGCTTTTAGAATTCCATTCCGACCCCGATATTTAATTTTCTACTATCGACCGAAAATCACCATATTTCCAATTTCACCAATTCAAGTCTAATTCTACCACGGACTCTCAAATTATATTTTGAACCCAAACCAACCAAACCTGATTCCGTACAATACAGTTGAACAACACATAAAGAAACATAAATGGGGGAAACAAAGTTATAACTCTCGAAACGACCGGTCGATCGTTACAATATGATTGGTGTTTCAGTTTTGGCTGGGATCTGTTATATAAGAAAATATTTTATGGCTACTATTGATATACTAAGTTTGCTACTATTGATATTTTATGGCGCGGAAGATGGTTTTTCTGTTTTTGACCCTTAGCTTTGTGTATCTTTTTTAAAAAACAAATTCAGATTATTTGTGTATACATGTAATGTTTGGTAACGATTTTCATTTATCCTTCGTTAATTTATTGGTCCAAAATTACTTACAATGTTATCTTTCGGTACCCTAGACTTTTGTGGTTCCTTTTTAAAGTCAGTCACAGACCCAAAATTTTGTAGAAGCGGGTATAGTGAGAGATCAAAATAATCAATTGTATAAGTGCACCATTAAACAACATTTGTGCAATGCTTTTCTTTTTTCAACACGACTTCAAAATGAAGTCATATATATATTTTTTAAAAGTTTGTGAAATTTTATATTATTTTATCTATTTACTTTAAATGTTTAAAATTTATTTATATAAATGAACAAATTTTATTTCAAAAAATTTAACAATATTAACCAAAAAGTGTTTAACCAACTTAAAAATCGTATTATAACTCTAAGAAACATAACGTACAAAGTTACAAACAAAATACGGCAAACGAGTGTCTTAAACTAAACTAGTTAATCCAAAATGATTAAAGAAAAAAATATTGTATGCCAAACTAAAATTTTGAGTATAACACAGATTAACAATTTCAATATAAATTAAATTAAACCAAAAAATTAAAAATAATTTCAATAAAGCACTCTCATTCATTTAGCAATACTTATGACAAAGAGAACCAAAATTCACTTTGTAGAAATCTTTAAATAGTTTGAACAAACAATAAGTTTATAAAGAAGTGGAAAAACAAGGATAAGAAAAAAAACAACACGGAAATAATACACAAAATAATATACTCCTATGAAGCTTCAATCCAGTGCTTCAGCGGAGATTTGAACTGGCAACCCTTGACTTGCTTTGAACCCACTTAACTGTTGCTCTGTAATGTGTGTTTGTGTCGAGTGAGTTCAAGTCTCTAGTATTTATCCATTTCATGTTTTTTTTGATGAAATTCGCAAGTAAAAATAATTAATTTTCTGATGATGCGGGTTCAATTGAACCACCTTCATACAAGGTGGGTCCGCTGCTGTTTAAAGTATCGGTATCTTTTTATTGGGACACATGTCATCTCGGTCCGGGTTGAATCATACACACATCAAATTTAGACCCTCCCCCCGATCATACTGAAAATATTTAAAGAAAAAGAAAATAAACAAGAAAGAGACCTTAATCCTCCTCCTAGCTTGTGCTCTTCTTCGATGGACTGTTCTTACTCAACCGTATCTTATTCGTGGAAAATACCATTAAAGGGGCTTATCACATTTTTGAACTCCAGTCCCCAGAACTCTTCCTCCCCTCATCCTCTTCATCTTCTACCCGAAATTACCGTTAGAAATCCCCCAACTCTGTAATCTTCTTTCCTCCAAAAAATATTAGAACTCCCAAGAGCTAAATTCTTTGAGGATGAAGGAACAACATAGAAATAGAACTTATTTAAGCTTTTTTTCAATCGAAAATAAAATCTTTACTTTTGACTTGGAACGGAGCTTAAATGGGAACCTTGACTTGGTCGGGGTTGGAAGGTAGTTTGGCGTGTTAAGGGATGTTTTAATGGTGAAGTTTTAGCTGATTTTCATGGTATTTTTTAGCTGATTTTGGGTGGTACTTTGGGTGAATTGTGACTGATTTTTGTGGTGTTTTGGGGCTGTTTCGCTAAAGTTTTGGCTGGTTTTAATAGTAGGTATGTGGTGATTTTTGTTGGCTGTTTCCTAGTGGAGTTGTATTTTTGAGCTGCTTTTTTGGGTGTTTTTTTTTAGGTGAATGAAGGTTAATTTTGGTTGAAATGGCCGGTTTGGTGATAGTGGAGCTGCTGTGTTTTTTGTAACTTGTAACGACTCGGCCGATCATTTTGAGAGTTATAGCCTCGATCCCCTATTAACTGCTTCCCCCGTATCTATTTATGCTATTGTGACTAGTCAGGAGGTTTCGTTTTGGGTTTTGGAGTGTTTTGGGACACTTAGTCCCTAAACGGAGGTTTAAGCCTTAGAATTTGGACCGTAGTTGGAGCTGTGTGAAGACGACTCTGGAATGGAGTTCCGTCGGTTCCGTTAGGCCTGTTAGGTGATTTTGGGCTTAGGGGCGTGTCCGGATTGTGTTTTGGAGGTCTGTAGCTCATTCAGGCTTGAAATAGCGAAAAGTCAAAGTTTTGGAGATTTTGACAGGCAGTGGAATTTTGATGTCGGGGTCGTATTTTGATTCCCGAAATTGGAGTAGGTACGTAAGGTTGATTATTACTAGTTTGCAAAATTTGGGGTCAATCAGGCGTGGTTTGAAAGGTTTCGGCATCGATTATCGAATTTAGAAGTTTCAAGTTCTTTAAGTTTGAGTTAGAGGATGATTCATGATTTTTTCATTGTTTGATATGGTTTGAGGGCTCGACTAAGTTCGTATGGTGTTTTAGGACTTGTTGGTATGTTTGGTTGAGGTCCGGGGGCCTCGGTTTGATTTGAGATTGTTAACAGACCCTTTGAACTTAAGAGAAGATTGCAGATTTTGCTGAAGTCTCCAGCTCTGGTTTCCTTCTTCACGTTCGCGAGGGAGGTACCGCGTTTGCGAAGAGGAGATGTGACATGAGGGAAAGATTTTCTTCCCGTTCATGAATATTGGAAGCGTTCTCGAAGGTTTGGCCATCAGTGTATCGCGAACGCGTGAAGCACATCGCGTTTGGATAAAGAGAGTGGAGCAGCTGGGGACCCCAAGGATTTGTTCTACGCGTTTGCATAGATGATCCCGCGTTCACGATGGGTCAAGAGAAGCTATGCGTTCGCGAGAGGATACTCGCATTCGCAGAAGAGGAATTTTGATCAGTGAATTTTTGTTCTACGCGAAGGAGAGGAGATGGCCGCGTTCGCGAAGAAGGATTACTTGGGCATATTTAAAAGTTCAAAATCGAGGGTTTATGTCATTGTTCACCATTTGGACTTGAGAGATCGGAATTATGTGATTTTTGAAGGGCTTTTCACGTGGGTGTTTGGGGTAAGTGATTCTTACCTAATTTTGATTAATTCCCATGGTTATATCTTTAATTTCATCATTTAATTTGTGATTTGGGGTGGAAAATTGGGGAAAATTTGAGAAAAGTTCTTAGGCCGAATTTTGGGGTTTTGATTGAGAATTTGGTATCGGATTTGAGTAATTTTGGGATGAGTGAACTCGTGAAATGGGTGTTCATATTTTGTGACTTTTACCCGATTCCGAGATGTGAGCCCGGGGAGGCTTTTTAGGGAGATTCTCTAATTTCTTGCTTTAGCTTTGATTTCATTAGTTAGATTAGTTCCTTGTAGTTATATTTATGATATGTAATTGATTTTTGTTAGATTTGGGCCATTCAGAATCGTATATTCGTGGAAAGAGAATTGTTACGGATTGATTGAGTTTGGTTCAAGATAAGTGGCTTGCCTAACCTTGTGTGAGGGAAACCCCCCTTAGGATTTGGTACTGTTTTGATATGTGAGCGTCGTGTACGTGAGGTGACAAGTACGTATACGGGCTAATTGTTGTAAAAACCCAATTTCTGCTAAGTAATAACCTTCTTCATTCTTATTTGAGTCATATCAACATGTGTAGTATCCTGTTAATTAGAACAACATATCTATTTGCCTTAATTATTCATCTGAACTCTGTGCAGCATGTTTAGTGAATTTCCTGCTTTTCCTTGACTTATACTTAGTCTAAATTATAGGATTTCGTGTTGTAGCTATTAAATTCTATTGTTTGAGCTGTGTATTTACATTAGGGACTACATAATGGTATTCCAGAAGATCCCCCATGTCTTGCATATTTTCTTTGGGACTACGAATGGTATTCTGGGAGATCCCCATGCATATTTATGTTTGGGACTACGAGATGGTATCTCGAGAAATCCTCTGTTGCTATCTTTGTGTACTGAACTATTACTTTCGATGATTTAATTCTTGTTAAATTTCGGTCTTTATTTTTCTGCGATATTTCACTCTACCCTGTTTTTATTATATATATACCAGTAGGCCCCTGGCCTGACATCGTCACTACTCAACTGAGGTTAGGCTTGACACTTAATAGGTACCGTTGTGGTGTTCTCACGCCCTTTCCTATACATGTTTTTCATGTGCAAATTCAGGTTCCTCCTACTAGCCTCGTCCTTAGTTGTAGTAGCTTCTTTTTTCAGAGAGTTCAAGGTACATCTGCCCGCGCTTGCAGATCCTCGGAGTTCCTCTATATCCCCCGATGTTAATTCTTCACTTATTTCTATAGATACTGATGTATAGAGCAGTTAGAACTTAGTAGAAGCTTGTGACTTATGATGTTGCGGGTCCTGGGAGTGTTATGCATATTTCGAGAGTTGATTATTGTATATGGCGAGCGATATCTCAATTGCTTATTTAAAATATCTACTACTGTTAGTTGTTAATATCATGTTTTCATTTCATTTCCGCAAAGTGTTAGGCTTACCTAGTCGTAGAGACTAGGTGCCGTTACGACAAATTCACGGAGGGAGAATTTGGGTCGTGACAAGTTAGTATCAGAGATCTAGGTTCATAGGTGTCATGAGTCACAAGCCGGTTTATTAGAGTCTCGCGGATCATTGTAGAGACGTCTGTACTTATCTTCGGGAGGCTATGGAACTGTTAGGAATAATCGTACTTCTTTTGATTCCTTGTCGTGCGAGTTATTAGCATCAAATTCTAAATTTCTCTATTTTATTCTTTCTCACATATGGTGATGACCCGTACCGGGAGATATGACGACCAGACACACCGGCCCCCTACTAGAGCTGTCAGAGGCCGAGGCCGGGGTAGAGGACGACCATGCGGTACAACCAGAGCACCTGCGCAATCTGCAACAGAGGAGCCCCTAGCAACTCCAACTTGAGGGCAGGCACCGGAGGTTCCTATTGCTGCACTAGCCTTCGTGAGACTCTAGCCCAGCTCATGAGCATGTTCAGGTTAGCTCAAGATGAATTGATCTCACTAGCTCCCGCCACATATCAGACCGGGGAAGGGGCACATACTCCCGCAACCCGTACTCCTGAGCAGAGGGTCCAGGTTGATCAGGACCCAGAGTTCATTCCTATGCTGCCCATAGCTCCGGCATAGCCTGAGACTAGGACAACCGCTTCTCAAGCGGAGCAGCTCAGACTTGAGAGGTACAAAAAGTACCACCCACCTACCTTCACCAGATTGGTTACAGATGATTCTCATGGTTATCTGGAGGAGTGTCATCGTATTCTCCGTACTATGGGCGTAGCGGAGATGAGTGGGGTTTCTTTTACCACTTTCCAACTTAGATGAGCAACCTATCTGTGGTGGCGTGCTTATGCGTTGAGTAGTCCGGACGAGGCAGCCTCACTTACATGGACTCAGTTCTCAGATATGTTTTTGAGAGATTATGTCCCTTAGAGCCTCAGGGATGCATGGCGTGCGGAGTTTGAGCAGTTGATCCAGGGTGCTATGACTGTGTCAGAGTATGCAGTCCGTTTCAATGATTTGGCCTGACATGCACTGGCCTTGGTTGCCACGGTTTGAGAGAGGGTTTGTTGCTTCATCGAGGGGCTCCAGCCCAGCATCCGACTCAGTATGGATAGGGAGTTGGAGATGGATATCTCTTATCAGCAGGTTGTGAGTATTGCCAGGAGATTGGAGGGCATGCTTGCCAAGGACAGAGAGGAGAGAGAGAGGTCAAAAGGTCTCGAGAGACTGGTTTTTATTTTGGAGCTCGTGCCCCAACACCTTTCCATGGTAGGGGTTGTGTAAGTCGCCTCGTTCATTCAGCTCTTCCAGCCGCCAGTGGTGTTCAGCCCCTTCCAAGCCCCAGGAGCCTTATTATGCACCGCTAGTATCAAGTGTGCCTCCTGCTCGGGGTGCTATTAGAGGCCAGTCCAACAGACCTGGATTGAGTCAGTCAAAACGGTCACACCATCTGAGGGGTTGTTTTGAGTGTGGCGACACTCGCCATATGGTGAGGGATTGCCCCAGACTCAGGAGGGGTGCACCTCCGCAAACTTCTCAGCCACCGCGTGCTGCACCGAGTCCTCGGGCTATGATTCCAGCACCAGCTACCACCCCACCTGCTCAGGCAATTCGAGATGGAGGTCAGGGAGGTCGAGGTCACCCTAGACGGGGAGGCCAGGCCAGGTATTATGCTCGTCCTGCTCGTAGAGAGGCAGTTGCTTCCGACTCTGTTATTGCAGGTATTGTTCCGGTCTGTCATAGAGATGCATCGGTATTATTTGACCCATGCTCTACATATTCATATGTGTACTATTATTTTGCCCCATATTTGGACATATCCCTGGATTCTTTGAGTTCCCCTATTTATGTGTCTACTCCTGTGGGAGACTCTTTTGTTGTGGACCGCGTGTATCAGTTTTGTTTGATTGCTCTTAGTGGTTTGAGACCAGAGCCGATTTATTATTGCTCAGCATGATAGATTTTGATGTTATCTTTCGCATGGACTATTTGTCGCCCCATTATGCTAATTTTGATTGCCACGCTAAGACCGTGACGCTGGCTATGCCAGGCTACCTCAATTAGAGTGAAGGGGTACCTTAGAGTATACTCCCAACATAGTTATTTCATTTCTTAAGGCTCGACTAATGGTTGCGAATGGGTGTGATGCGTATTTAGCATATGTGAGAGATGTCAGTATTGATAACCCTATAGTTGAGTCAGTTCCAGTAGTGAGGGACTTCCTAGATGTGTTTCCAGCTGATTTTCCGGGCATGCCGCCCGACATAGATATTGATTTCGGCATTGAGTTGTTTCCAGGCACTCATTCCATCTCTATTTTTCCATACCGTATGGATCCTCCTGAGTTGAAGGAGCAGTTGCAAGAGTTGCTTGATAAGGGCTTCATTCGGCCCAACCTGTCACCTTGGGGTGCTCCGGTCTTGTTTGTGAAGAAAAACGATGGTTCTATGCGTATGTGTATTGATTATCGCTAGCTGAACAAAGTTACAGTGAAGAACATGTATCAATTGCCTCGCATTGATGACTTATTTGATCACTTATAGGGTGCTAGGGTGTTTTCCAAGATTGACTTACGTTCAGGCTACCATCAGTTGAAGATTCGGGAGCTAGATATCCTGAAGACTGCGTATAAGACCTGATCTGGTCACTATGAGTTTCTAGTTATGTTTTTTGGGTTGACCAATGCCCCAGTAGCTTTTATGCATTTGATGCACATTATGATCCGGCTTTATCTTGACTTCTTCATCATTGTGTTTATTGACAACATTCTGGTGTACTCCCGGACTCAGAAGGATAATGAGAAACACCTGAGGATTGTGCTTCAGACTTTGAGAGAAAAGAAGTTGTATGCAAAATATTCTAAGTGTGAGTTTTGGATAGACTTAGTGGCATTCTTGTGTCATGTAGTATCGAGTGATGGGATCAAGGTAGATTCGAAGAAGGTTAAAGCGGTGCAAAGTTGGCCTAGACCATCGTCCGCTATGGAGATCCGTAGTTTTCTTGGTTTGGCGGGGTATTACCGTCGTTTTGTAGGGGGATTCTCATCTATTGCAGCATCTATAACCAGGATGACCCAGAAGGGTGCTCCGTTCAGGTGGACAGAGGAGTGTGAGGAGAGCTTTCAGAAGCTCAAGACGGCTTTACTATATCCCCAATATTGGTATTGCCTACATGTTCGGGGTCTTACACTGTATATTATGATGCGTCGCGGGTTGGTCCTGGTGCGGTGTTGATGCAGGATGGTAGGGTGATTGCCTACGCATTCAGACAACTGAAGGTGCATGAGAAGAACTATCATGTCCACGAACTTGAGTTAGCAGCTATTGTTCATGCCTTGAAGATTTGGCGGCACTATTTGTACGGTTTTTCTTGTGAGATTTACACCGATCATCATAGTTTGCAACATCTGTTCAAGCATAAGGATCTTAACTGGTGTCAGCGGAGGTGGTTGGATCTTCTTAAGGACTATGATATCACCATTTTATACCACCCGGGGAAGTCCAACGCGGTGGACAATGCATTGAGTTTCCGGGCGAAGAGTTTGGGGAGTTTAGCGTATCTCCCAGCCACAAAGAGACCCTTAACATTGGATGTTCAGGCCTTAGCCAACCAGTTTGTGATTGGATATTTTTGAGCCGAGTCGAGTGTTGGATTGTCTGGTCTCCCGGTCTTCGCTTTATGATCGTATCAGGGAGCATCAGTATGATGACCCCCACCTGCTTGGCCTTAAGGACACAGTCCAGCACGGTGATGCTAAGGAGGTCACCATGGGGGATGATGGCGCATTGAGGATGTAGGGCAAACTATGAGTGCCTAATGTAGATGGTTTACGTGAGTTGATTCTTCAGGAGGCTCATAGCTCGCGGTACTCTATTCATCCGGGTGCCGCGAAGATGTATGTGGACTTGAGGCAGCATTACTGGTGGAGGAGGATGAAGAAGGACATAGTGGAGTATGTGGCTCGGTGCCTAAATTTCCAGCAGATGAAGTATGAGCATAAACGACCGTGTGGGTTGCCTCACAAATTAGAGATTCCGGAGTGGAAATGGGAAATGATCACTATGGATTTCGTTGCTGGACTCCCACAGACTCAGCGGAGGGTTGATGCAGTTTGGGTGATTGTGGATAGGCTGACCAAGTCAGCTCATTTTATTTCTATTATGACTACATATTCTACCAAGCAGTTGGCTCGAATCTACATCCGCAAGATCGTCAGGCTTCACGGCGTACCGGTATCTATCATCTCCAATCGGGGTACGAAGTTTACATCACAGTTCTGGAGCTCCGTACAGCATGAGTTGGGTACTCGAGTGCAGCTGAGCACAACATTTCACCCTCTGACGGACGGACAGTCCGAGCGCACTATTAAGATATTTAATGATATGCTTCATGCGTGTGTGATGGAGTTTGGAGGGTTGTGGGATCAGCTCTTGCCACTTGTGGAGTTTGCCTACAACAACAGTTATCATTCAAGCATCCAGATGGAACCGTATGAAGCTCTGTATGGTAGGCAGTGTTGGTCCCCAGTGGTTTAGTTCGAGTTGGGAGAGGCCCGATAATTGGCTACAGACTTGGTCCAGGATGCCCTGGATAAGGTGAAGGTGATTCAGGATCGACTTTGCACAGCCCAGTCTAGACAGAAGAGTTATGCGGATCGGAAGGTTCGCGATGTACCATTCGTTGTTGGATAGCGGGTCTTGCTCCGGGTGTCTCCTATGAAGGGCGTTGTGAGGTTCGGGAAGAAGGGCAAGATGGGCCCAAGGTACGTTGCTCCTTTGGAGGTGTTGCGGCGTGTTGGGGAGGTTGCTTATGAGATTGCCTTACCTCCGAGCCTAGTAGGAGTTCATTTGGTATTCCACACTTCTATGCTCCGGAAGTATCACGATGATCTAGCCCATGTATTGAATTTCAGCTGAGTCTAGTTGGACAAGGATCTATCTTATGTTGAGGAGCCGGTGGCTATTTTGGATAGGCAGGTCAGAAAGCAAAGGTCAAAGAACATTAATTCCGTGAAGGTGAAGTGGAGAGGTCAGCCAGCCGAGGAGGCAACTTGAGAGACCAAACATGATATGCGCAACTGTTATCCTCATCTTTTTAGAGCTTCAGGTATGTCTCTATATTCGTTCGAGTACGAACAATTATTTTAAGAGGGGGAGGATGTAACGACCCGGCCGATCATTTTGAAAGTTATAGCTCTGATCCCCTATTAACTGCTTACCACGTATCTATTTCTGCTATTGTTACTTGCCGGGAGGTTTTGTTTTGGTTTTTGGATTGTATTGGGACACCTAGTCTCTAAACAGAGGTTTAAGCCTTAGGATTTGGACCGTAGTCAGAGCTATGTGAAGACGACTCCGGAATGGAGTTCCGTTAGCTCCGTTAGGTGATTTTGGGCTGAGGGGCGTGTACGGATTGTGTTTTGGAGGTATGTAGCTCATTCATGCTTGAAATGGCGAAAGTCGAAGTTTTGGAGATTTGGACCGGTAGTGGAATTTGATATCGAGGCCAGATTTCGATTCTGGAAGTTGTGGTAGGTCCGTCAGGTTGATTATGACTTGTCTGCAAAATTTGGGGTCAATTTGGAAGTTTCAAGTTCTTTAAGTTTGAATCGTAGGATGATTCATGATTTTAGCATTGTTTGCTGTGGTTTGTGGGCTCGACTAAATTTGTATGGTGTTTTAGGACTTTTTGGTATGTTTGGTTGAGGTCCCGGGGGCCTCAGTTTGATTTCAGATGGTTAACAAACCTTTTGAACTTAAGAGAAGATTGCAGATTTTGCTGAAGTCTCTATCTCTAGTTTCTGTCTTCGCATTTTCGAGGGAGGTACCGTGTTCGCGAAGAGGAGCTGGGACAGGAGGGAAAGTTGTTCTTCACGTTCGTGAATATTGGGATGCGTTCCGAAGGTATATCCATCAATGTATTGGGAACGCTTGAACATCGCGTTCGCGCAGAGGGACTGGAGCAGTTGGGGACCCCAAGGATTTGTTCTATGCGTTCATGTAGATGAGACCGCGTTCGAAGGGTCTGGCAAGTGAAGCTACGCATTCGCAAGAGGTCACTCGCGTTCGCGGAAGAGGAATTTCGATAAGTGAATTTTGTTCTACGCGAACGCGAGGAGATGGCCGCGTTTGCGAAGAGGGATTACCGGGGCAGATTTAAAAGTTCAAAATCGAGGGTCAATGTCATTTTTCACCATTTACACTTGAGAGCTCGGAATCATGTGATTTTCAGAAGGATTTTCACGTGGGTGTTTGGGGTAAGTAATTCTTACCTACTTCTGGTTAATTCCCATGATTATGTCTTTAATTTCATCATTAAATTAGTGATTTGCGGTGAAAATTGGAAAATTTTTGAGAAAAGTTCTTAGGCCATATTTTGGGATTTTGATCGAGATTTTGGTATTGCATTTGAGTAATTTTTGTACGAGTGAACTTGTTAATACACTGTGTGTTCATATTTTGTGATTTTTACCCGATTTCGAGACGGGGGTCCGGGGAGGCTTTTTAGGGTGAATTTCCAATTTCATTAGTTAGATTAGTTATTTGTAGTTATATTTATGATAAGTAATTGATTTTTTCTAGATTTGGGCCATTCAGAGTCGGATTTTCGTGGAAATAGCATTGTTACAGATTGATTGAGCGTGGTTCGAGGTAAGTGGCTTGCCTAACATCTTGTAGGGGAAACCCCTCTTAGGATTTTGTACTGTTTTGATATGTGAGCGTCGTGTACGTGAGGTGACGAGTACATACACATGCTAATTGTTGTAAAACCCGATTTCTGCTAAGTAATAACATGTTTCCTTCTTATTTGAGTTATATCACCATGTGTAGTATCCTGTTAGATTAGAATAGCATGTCTACTAGCTTTAATTGTTTATCTGAACTCCGTGCAACATGTTTAGTGAATTTTCTGCTTTTCCTTGACTTGTACTTAGTCTAAATTGTAGGATTTCGTGTTGTAGCTGTTAAATTCTATTGTTTGAGCTTTGTATTTACTTTTGGGACTACAGAACGATATTCCGGGAGATCCCCCTGTCTTGTATATTTACTTTGGGACTACAGACGGTATTCCGGGAGATCCCCCTACACATTTACGTTTGGACTACGAGACGGTATCTCGGGAGATCCCCTGTTGCTATCTCTATGTGTTGAGCTGTCACTTTCTATGATTTCATTCTTGTTAAATTCTGGTCTTTATATTTCTACGATATTTCACTCACCTTGTTTTTATTCTATTTATACTAGTAGTGCCCTTATTTGACTTCGTCACTACTCGACCGAGGTTAGACTTGGCACTTACTGAGTACTATTATGGTGTACTGACGCCCTTTCCTACACATGTTT
The DNA here is from genome assembly GCA_005239495.1 of Nicotiana undulata. Taxonomy (NCBI): domain Eukaryota; kingdom Viridiplantae; phylum Streptophyta; class Magnoliopsida; order Solanales; family Solanaceae; genus Nicotiana; species Nicotiana undulata. Next base: position 51,990 of record ML265676.1, read on the forward strand.
TTCATGTGCAGATCCAAGTTCCTCCTACCAGTCTCGTTCTTAGTTGCAGTCACTGCTATTTTTGGAGACTTCAAGGTACATCTGCGCCCACAGATCCTTGGAGTCCCCCTCTATCCCTCGATGTTAATTCATCTCTTATTTCTATAGACACTGATGTATAGAACAGTTAGAACTTCGAAGAAGCTTGTGACTTACGGTGTTGCGGATCTTGGGAGTGTGATGTATATTTCAAGAGTTGATTATTGTATGTGCCGAGCGGCATCTCATTTTCCTATTTAAAATATATTCTACTGTTAGTTGTTAATTTTCATGTTTTTTATTTCATTTCATTTTCGCAAAGTGTTAGGCTTACCTAGTCATAGAGACTTGGTGCCCTCACGACAAATTCACGGAGGGAGAATTTGCGTCATGACATAACTCCTGTGTATATTACCATAACCCATAAAAATAAGCAATAAATACACCTAAGGATTACCTAAGCTCACAACCATCTTCTATGGAATGATGCTGTGAAGAAAAATTAGGCTAGTGATATAAAACTCTAATGATAAAGAAGTCTTTGAATCAGACTATTGCTAGTCTCATTATGTCAACTTAACAAAATCTAATCTTTCTACCATTTCCTTCATAACCTATGTCAGAACTGTCTCATTATGTACAATCAAATTCTTGAAGAGTACTAGTGCCCAATTCCTAGCCTTCCAAGTATGGTAGATAGTTTCTCCCCATATAGATGCCACAATCTTCTTCTGAAACTGCTTCTAGTATTTTCTTCTAATCCTCTCGTAAAACATCTGTATTTCATCAGCTTGAAGTTTAATAGCCAACCAGCCATTGGCGGATACACATAGGGCTCTATGGGTGCTGCAACACCCATTACTTCTATTAGAGTGTATCATCTATTTTGAATTCACATTGTAGTGTATCTAGAACTCTATTGTTGTAGCTTATCCATTGTACCAAAATGATTACTCTTCCTTTATAATAGGTATAAGATAAGGATCTCAAAATTTTATATTTATCTTCAAAGATATACAGAATCTATATAAACTAGAATAAGAATAGCAGAAGATGCATCTGCTATTATTTTTCCAAACTCTTTCTCATTCTTAATCTTTATATGGTATCAAATTTACCCATCGATCCTATGGACACTTCTCAAAATTCCAGCAACTTGTTGTCCCTTGCAAAACAGTCCAGTTCTTCCATCACTATTCAACTACCAAATCTTTCTCTCAAACTTGACTGAAACAACTATTGTCTTTGGAAAGAAAATACCTTGAACATACTCAAAGCCTTTTCTCTTGATTCCTTTGTTCTCGGTTATAATCCTCCTCCAGAAACTATTACTGTCACCTGTACTTCAGTCACTACCACCATAAATACACCCTCTAATATAGATTCCTCTCCCCCCCAAGCACAATCACTAGTTACTTCTAACCTGGCCTACGAGGAATGGTGACATAGCGGTCTTCTTATTCTCGTTTGGCTTCGTCAAATAATTTCTGATCCACTTCTTGGTCACCTAAATCGAGCCACCTCTTCCTATGATGCTTAGACCAAAATTGAGCGCATGTTTTAGTCACAGACATGCGCCCGACTTATGCAACTAAAATCCCAACTTCAAAACCTTCCTAAAGGAAATATTTCCATCACAGAGTACTTTGAGAAGAAGCGTGCAATTGCTGACTCTCTAGCAGAAAGCTTGTACTTTGTACAAGATGATGACTTCATCTAATTTGTTCTTAATGGCTTTGATTCTTCATTTAGCATTTTCAAGGCTGCATTCAATATGTGTTCCGGTCCTATCACTCAGCAAGAACTGTTTGGACTACTCCTTCAAGAAGAGGAACGTTTAGCTGAAGAACTTCGCTCTACCACTGTTAACACTCACTTTGGCTCTGCTCCTTCTCATGCCCTCTTGACACACAATTCATCTTATCCAGCCTTACCCCTTAACACCAATCAGTCTTCTACTCTTGACCCGCCTCCATTCTCTAACCACCTTGCCCATAATCCTCATAATCATGCTCAATCTACAGTACCTCAACAACATTCACATTCCTCATTCTCTCGGTCCTATAATCATCAGTCCAAGAGTCTTGTGCAATATCAAATATGTGGCAAAACAAATCATGATGCTCGTAACTGCTACAATCGTTCCAACGAAAAAGATTTTCCACAAACAAGGCAACCATCGTCTCGGTCAACTCCTAAAAGAGCACATCTTGCTTCTCCTTCAGCTATTGTTGATCCTTCTTGGTACTTCGATTCTGGTGCTACACATCATGTGACCTCCGACATGGCTAACCTCTCCTTACAGGCTGACTACACCGGCAATGATGGTTTGGCGGTGGGAAATGGTATGAAACTTCCTATTTTCACACTGTCTCATCAATTTTGTCTACACCCACTCGACCCATTTATCTTAATAATATTCTTCATGTCCCACAAATTTCAAAGAATTTACTTAGTGTTTCTAAAATAACTCGTGATAATAATGTCCATATGGACTTTTATCCTTATGATTGTTATGTGAAGGATTTGTAGGGAAGGAAACTGCTTCGAGGAACACTTGATGATGTCCTTTACCGTCTTCAAATTTCATCACCTCATTCTCGATCTTCCCCACCTTTTGTCTTTCTGGGTGAACGCACATCTCTTGTTGGTTGGCACCGTCGACTGGCTCATCCAAATGAAGCTCTTCTTCGATGTCTTGTGTCTAACTTTAGGCTACCTGTTTCTAATTTTGATTTTACTAATGTTTGCGAACCTTGTCAACTAGGAAAAAGTCGACGCTTACCCTTTTCCCATTCCCATGTTTCTAGTAGTAGTCCCTTTCAGTTAATTTATTCCGATGTTTGGGGACCTTCCCCTATTCCTTCTATTAATGGATCTCGCTACTTTGTTTTATTCATTGATGATTGCACCAAATTTATTTGTATATATTTTATGTCTCATAAAACGCAAGTTTTTCAACTTTTCACTCAATTCAAATTTTTTGTTGAGACTCAATTTGCTAAAATAAAATTAGTCCAAATTGATTGGGGAGGTGAGTACCGAAATGTATCATCCTTTTTAAGAAATTAAGGTATTAATCATCGTATCTCTTGCCCCTATACACCTCAACAAAATGGTGCATCGGAACGCCGAAATCGAATTATAATTGAAAAATGACTCACTCTTCTTTTTCACGCTTCTCTTCCTTATCAATTTTGGGAGCATGCGTTTAACACTGCCACATACTTATCCAAAATAACCATATCTTCCTCTTTATCCTTTAAGCCACCATATCAATTACTTTATAAGAGTTCTCCTAACTATGGTTTTCTCAAAGCATTTGGTTGTCTTTGTTATCCTTATCTTCAACCCTACAATCATCATAAAGTTGATTTTCGATCTCTATCTTGTGTCTTTATAGGGTATAGTTCTCATCACAAAGGTTACCTTTGTTACCATGTCGCGTCTTCTCGGATTTATATAACTCGCCATGTTGTGTTTGATGAAAGTATTTTTCCTTATTTCTCTATGTTGCCAACCGCAAAATCCTCCTCTTCCTCGTCACATTCTAGCAACTCATCCTTTTCTTTACTTGATCAAGCTTCTCAACATCTAGTGCATTCACATTCTCTCGCACACCCTGTCGTGTCAAGGCCATTATCAAATGCTCCAGTTGCATTATCTATCCCCTCATATGAGCATAATCATACAAACTTACCCTCTACTACATCCCCTACAACCCCTCCACAAATAGATCATTTACCATCTACACTGACCCACCTGAACATCTACCACAATCCACTGGTTCCTCTTACCCGATCACAACTCCTTCCTATTTTCGCCCCTCAGACACCTCTCGCATCCCATGGTTGTTCGAAGTAAAACTAATTCATTGAAACCAAAAGCTCTGATAACATCTCTCCATTATCTTCCTCCTGATCCCTCTCACATTACCGAACCTACAACCTATCACCAAGCCTCCAAATTTCCTGAATGGCACCATGCTATGCAGACAAATTTTTTAGCTCTTATGCGAAATAGGACATGGACATTGGTTCCCCCACCATCTAATTCTAACATTGTTGGTTGTAAATGGGTCTACAGGATTAAGAGGAAAGTTGATGGATCAATTGAGCGTTACAAATCTTGCCTTGTAGCTAAAGCTTTTCACCAAGAGGAGGGTGTTGATTACTTTGATACTTTCAGTCCCGTTGTTAAGCCCACAACTATCCGGCTTATCTTATCTTTAGTTGTGACAAATAAGTGGCCCACTCGACAACTTGACATTAACAATGCATTCTTAAATGGTGATCTCTCTAAACAAGTATTTATGGAGCAACCAAAAGGTTTTGTTGATCCTCATCGGCCGCATTTTGTATGCAAACTGAACAAGGCCTTATATGGCCTCAAACAAACACCATGTGCTTGGTTCAACAAGTTAAAGGTTTTTCTCATCGGAAACCTGAACATTAGTACTGATAATTGATGAAAAATAAGTTAAATAATAAAGTAGCACCTATGAACCAAAAAGTGTAAATGAGTGCTTTGGTTTTATGGGCAGTAAATCTTACAACCAATATCCGATCCGGGGTAGATCGATCCTCCTGAACCATATTGTCTCCTTTTTGTTTTTTCTCCTTTTTTTTCTGTTTGCTTTTCTTTTTTCATATTTATTTTAGTTCCCAATATCATACCCTCTTTCCTAACATAGATTTTTATTTTTTTCTCTTTTTATTTTATGTTAATTTCTCATCAAACCACTCCAAAACAGAAGATATTTCTTCTTTTCCACATCATAATGAAGTCAATTGAATAGTTTTATACAAAAAATTATTTATTAATTTTTGTAGGTACATAAAATTTATCTTCAATCCAAGGCTAATGTTAGATTAATATTTTGGAAATAATTCTAGGGTAAGAAATGATGTTATTACAAAACAACGAGAATAAACATGAATAAAAGCTATTTTTAAATAAAGGTAATATTTATCTTAGTTTACATGTTAGACATTGTTACCAGAGGCGGATCTAGGATTTAAATTCTATGGGTTCAACATTTAATATTATTAGCAATGAACCCATTATATTTTTAAAACTATGGGTTAAATATACTATTTATTGTAATTTTAATGGATTTTTACACATTAATTTATACTATGCGTCAAAAGATATGGGTTCAATTTAATCTGGCACCGGAATGCTACATCAGCCCCTGGTTACCATTTGGTTCAAATAGTTGCACATTTATACTTGGTCCAACTAGTTGTATATTTTGGTAATATCTTACATGCAACATAGCACGCACATGGGCACTCACACTATGTGTCGAAAAGGCTGGGGTCAATTAAACTCAAGAATTGTATCTACACACGCTTATATCTGCTAATGTAGTGGAGCACCCCATTACTTTGAAATCCTAGATTCGTCACTGCAACCAGCTTGAGAAGTCATTTCTTAGTTGTTTAGTCCAGGAACATTCTACAAACAGAGACAGGGAAGTTTCTATACTCTGTGCAACATATAAGCAACATCTATCAGTGTCAACAAGGAAGTTCAGGTGTTATAGTATTTGATAAGTGGAGATTTTGAATACTTATTGTAAAGACCCGTAAAATTTCATGTCTAAAATAAAGCCCGAATAGGTCCTTGTGTTGTTATAACTGTAGAAATTCTTAAAAATAAAACTTTTTGAAGTAAAAAGTACCCCGGGACTTAAAGCATAAAATTTTCCAGAATTGCGTTGTTATGCGACGCACTATGCGATCGCATAACAGGTATGCAGACCGCATAGTGGTCGCATACATGGACAGCCTTCTGTCAAATTTGAGGACAGCTATGCGGTCCAAGATGCGATCGCGTTTTGCACCCGATCCCCAGTTTAATAAAACACCCCTCCCCTTCATTTTTATCATGCATCTGAACAAAAATAGAGAGAAGTGAGAGTGGGTTCTAGAGAGAGAAGTCCTCATCTTCCGCAAATTGATTCTTCAAATATCACTCAAGCCCGAAAATTATCGAGTAATCTTCATCTTCTTCATCTAAGAGGTAAGTACCCACCCCATTTCCTTTTAATTCTCAGATTTTAGTTAGAATGAAACACACATAGGTTGGTTCTTGAGAATGAAAGTTGATACCTTGCATGCATGTGAATAATCGTCCATGACCTAGTAAAGGGAAGCTAGTTAAAGTAATCTTTCGCTAAAAAGGGTTTAGTTAATCAAAGGAACCACATGGTGTTTGATAAAATTCTCAAATGAATTCAAGATTCTTAATTCTAAGGTAAATGTGTCACATTGTGAACCAGATTGACTGTGCTAGACGGTTCGGTGAATTTTGATAGATATTAAAGGGGAATTTCAACTCGAGGTATGTATGCCTAACTTTAATCTTCGCAGAGTCACCTTGTTGGTGTCCAAGCATTCAGTATGAGTTTCTTGCTGAGTATATCTGAATTGATTGTCCGGCTGTGTTGAGGTGTAAGATTTTATTCTCTGATTTTCCTAGTTGATTACCATGCTAATTGAAATTATGAAAGGTGATTTCTTTGTGATTACTCTATCATGTGCAAGGTTCGTTATATGCTTGAATATGTTGGTATGAAATAATGGTAACAGACCCAAATGTGTGAATGTATCTAAGTGCTAAGGGCTGAGTAGAAAGTGATAAAAAGGAGTTGTGAATTGATTTAATTGAACTAAATGACTATGGAAACATCGTATATGACTCATTGTTTGGCAAGGTTTATTGTGGCTTGATTTCATACGGATTGTTGGTTGTAATGAATTTATATTCTTTTGTGATAGTCTTCATTGATGACATCCTTGTTTATTCGCGGAGTCAGGAAGATCATGCTAATCACCTCAAGGCACTTCTGCAGACTCTTCGTCAGCACCAGTTGTAGGCAAAGTTTTCAAAATATGAGTTTTGACTAGAATCAATCGCCTTTTCTGGCCATGTTGTTTCCAGGGAAGGGATTCAGGTTGATCCCCAAAAGATTGCAGCGGTAAAAGATTGGCCTAGACCAAAGACCCCGACAGAGATTCGTAGTTTCTTGGGTCTATCTGGGTATTATCGGAGGTTCGTGGAGGGATTCTCTACTCTCGCCTCCCCATTGACTAAGCTGACGCAGAAAGCAGTTAAGTTTTAGTGGTCTGATGCTTGTGAAAAGAGTTTTCAGGAATTGAAGTCGAGATTGACTTTGGCACCAGTGTTGACCTTGCCGGAAGGTTCAGAGGGATTCGTGGTTTATTGTGATGCTTCAAGGGTTGGTTTGGGGTGTGTATTGATGCAATGTGGTAAGGTAATAACGTATGCTTCAAGGCAGCTCAAAAACCACGAGAAGAATTATTTGACGCATGATTTGGAGCTCGCATCGATTGTGTTTGCATTGAAAATATGGCGGCATTATCTTTGTGGGGACCATGTGGACGTGTTCACAGACCACAAGAGTCTTCAGTATTTATTCAAGCAGAAGGAGTTGAACTTAAGGCAGCGGAGGTGGTTAGAATTGCTCAAAGATTATGATATGAATATTTTGTACCATTCAGGAAAGGAGAATGTGGTAGCCGACACTCTTAGTCGGAAATTCATGGGTAGCTTGGAACATTTGGAAGCCGGTCAGAGGCCTTTGGCTCGGGAGGTTTATCAGTTGGCCAGTCTTAAGGTCTGTCTTTCGGCCTTAGATGAAGGGAATGTCATGGTACGTAACAGAGCAGAATCTTCACTTGTAACGGAAGTCAAGGAAAAGCTTCAGAGATCCAGCATTGGTACAGTTGAGAGAGGCAATTTTGAATCATAAGACTTCAGCATTTTCACTCGGCAATGATGACGGTGTCTTGCGATGTCAAGGGAGATTATGTGTTCCAGATGTGGATGATCTCCGGGAGGGGGTAATGGCAGAGGCTCATAATTCCAGGTATTCTGTTCACCCAGGTTCTACGAAAATGTATCGCGATCTCAAAGAGATTTATTGGTGGAATGGTATGAAGAGAGGTGTGGCGGACTTTGTGGCTAGGTGTCACGACCCCAAATCCTAACAGGCTGTGATGGTTCCTATCGTGGAACTAGGCTAGCCAACCATCACTTTACTACGTATTTGTTCAATTATAAGATTTCACAATTTAATAATAAGCATGCAACCAAGCATAGAATCGTGTAATTTAGTCTTAGCGTCCCAATAATAGTCTAAGCAAAACCTAAACAAAACCTCCCAAGACGGGAGTCAATGATCATGAGCATCTAAAAAGAAAATAAATCTAAATCTGCTAATGTCATAATAAATGTCTATGAATCAATTTCTAATACTAATCAAGGAAGGGAAATGGAGAAGCTGAGGACGCTGGACAGCTACCTCAAAATCCCGTGAACTGCTGCTAACGAACAAGGCAGCTACCGATCCAAATCGGTACCTGAATCTGTGCACAGAGGCACATGGAGTCTTTATGAGTACGCCAACTCAGTAGTAATAAAAACAAATCACAGCCTGAGAAATATAAAACACACAGTACATATACACAATTTTACAAAACCAGTAAAACACCAAGTCACCAGGTAGTATTCATCAAATACATAAGTTCAAAATCAGTTTCCAGGAATCCTTTGAACCAAGTGTAATATCAGAATATCTCATTAAAATTCTCAGTAAAAGCCAGTTTGAAAACGAAGTAAATCAGAGTTTGAAAACTCAGTAAAAATCTTCATAAAACTGCCCCTCGGGCCATAATCATTTCTCGTAACAATATCTTTTCGTATTAGCCCATCAGGTAACCTCACAATCATTCTGCCCATCAGGCAACCTCACAGTCACTCTGCCCATCAGGCAACCTCACAATCACTCAACATAAACCCCACGGGAACCACTCATTAGGTACCTGCGCTCACTGGGGGTGTGTACAGACTCCGGAGGGGCTCCTACATCCCAAGCGCTATAAAAAGCCATGTCATGGCATAAATCACTCACAATATAGGCCCCTAGCCTCACTCATATCATAACATACTCGCAATATAGGCTCGCAACCTCACTCAGTCAGACACTCTCATCATGTCCTTCAGGCCATAAATATATCGGGTTCTCGACCCAAAAATAGTGTTTCATTTTTTCAAGAAATAGTATCAAAATACTCTGAGTGTCAAAACAATTTATCAAGAAAAGACTGAGTAAAAATCATAACACAGTGAGGAAAATAGTAAATCATCCCCCAAGGGGTAAACAGATCGGCACTAGGTCCCAAACATGGCTTACAGCCCAAATCATATCAAAAATATATCAATACTATTAAGCATAGGCTTTAAAATCGATTTCAAAACTCAATAGTTGACTAAATAGGGAATATATTTCCAAAGTTCCAATCTTTGTATTCCAAAACGCGTGAAAGGGTGCAGAGTCCGGGGTTTCATTCCCTCAGGACATGATTTAAAGACATTACTTACCTCAAACTAGTCCGAAACTACTTCGCAATGCGTTTGCCTTTCGAATCAACTTCCGGATGCTCCAAATCTACCAAGTTCAGATGTTATCATCAAATTATGCTCAAGGAATAAATTCCAATTGAAAAATATCGAATTTAGATCAAAAATTCGAATTCGGCCAAAACCCGACCCCCCCGGCCCGCATCCCAAAACTCAAAAAATTTTATACCAAAATGTTCTTCGTCCTCTCACGAGTCCGTAAATATAAAGAACACCAAAATCCGAGATCGTTTGACCCCTCAAATCGACCCCTAAAGGTCTCATAATCTCAAACCCTAAACCCACCTTTTTCTACTGATTTTCATGAATTTAATACCGAGATTATGTTCTATAATCACCCATTAACGATTTTTAATAATCAAAATACTTACCTCTATGAAGAACACTGATTTTCCTCTTCAAAAATCGCCTCAAGAGCTCTTTGTCCGTACAAAAATGGTGTAAAAAGGGTTTAGGTCGCGGAAGGGTTTATTTTATATTGCCCAGGAATTTACTCAGTGCGAACGCGGTCAACAATCCGCGATCGCACAACTTTATTTTCCATGTCCCACATTTGACCTATGCGAACACGGTCAACCCACCGCGATCGCACATCACAACATCTCCCCTTCTCCACGATCGCAGCCCCTCAGGTGCGACAGCACTGAACAATTTTCACCTGCCCTAATTTACTCTCTGCGATCATAGCCTCTCAGGTGCGATAGCACTGAACAATTTTTCCAACAGCCTTCTCCAACTCTTCCGGATAGCCTCTAGTATAATGGTCATAAATTTTTGTACAAAACTCCAGATTACAATTGGCTTAACTTTCTGAAAACATGACATCAAGAGCTACAACGTTTATTTTCGGATCATCTTCAAATGCCTTATAGATCGTGAGTTATAAGCTTCCAAAGTCGGGACAGTGCAACAGAAATTTACTCTGTGCGATCGCATGAAGCCTTGTGCGATCACACAACACAACTAGATTTTTCCAAGTTTTCTCTGTGCCAACGCATCACAGTACACCCCTGAAGTAAAAAACCAGCAACTATAAATGGCCCAAAACCACCCGAAACTCACTCGAGACCCTCGAGACCTCAACAAAAACATACCAACACATCCCATAACATCACACAAACTTAGCCGAGCCTTCGAATCACCAAAAACAACGCAAAAACACTAAAATCACATCGAATTCAAGCCTGTGAACTTTCAAATTTCTAAATTCCACCAACGATGCCGAAACTATCCAAAACACATCCAAAATGACATTACGAACCTGTTACAACTTCCGGAATTCCATTCCGTCCCCGATAGCCTATTTTCCACTGCCACCCAAAAATTGCCAAAAACTAACTTTCGCCAATTCAAGCCTAATTCTACACCGGACATCACAAAAATATTCAGAACACACTCCTAAGTCCCAAATCACCTAACGAAGCTATCCGAACCATAAAATCCGCATTCCGAGGTCGTTTACCAATAAGTCAACTCTTAGTTGACTTTTCCAACTTTAAGGCTATATTTAGAGACTAAGTGACTAATTTCTCATTATAACCATTCTGATTTCAAGCCTACCAACTCTAACACATCAATAATAGTATAACCAACCTATGAAAAATCAATAACAGTAATTATAATAAAAATTCTACAGAACGACCGGCGGGTCGTTACACTAGGTGTCCGAATTGTCAGCAAGTGAAGGTCGAGCATCAGAGGCTCGGTGGGTTGATGCAGCTTATGGAAATACCGATGTGGAAATGGGAAATGATAAATAATGACTTTGTGGTAGGGTTACCCCGCACTCAGCGCAAGTTTAACTTAATTTGGGTAATAGTGGATCGACTCACGAAGTCGGCGCATTTCTTGCCAGTCAAGTCCACCGATACTGCAGAACAGTATGCTCAGATGTATATCAAATAAATAGTTAGACTCCATGGCACTGTAGTTTCTATTATCTCGGATTGAGAAGCCCAGTTCACAGCTAAGTTTTGGAGGAAATTTCAGCAAGGTTTTTGGTACTCAGGTAAATCTCAGCACAACTTTCCACCCACAGACGGACGGTCAAGCAGAGCAGACTATTCAGACGCTGAAGATATGTTACGAGCTTGTGTTTTAGATTTCAAGGGTAGCTGGGATGATCACTTGTCGCTTATAGAGTTTGCTTACAATAACAGTTTCCATGCTAGTATTCAGATGGCCCCATTTGAGGCATTGTACGGAAGGAGGTGTAGGTATCTGATCGGATGGTTCGAGGTTGGTGAGGCGGAACTGCTAGGACCGGATCTTTTGCATCAAGCTATGGAAAAAGTTAGAGTCATTCAGGAAAGGATGAAAATTGCTCAGAGTCATCAGAAATACTATGCGGATGTTCGTCGTACAGATTTGGAGTTTCAAATAGATGATTGGGTATTCTTGAAGGTGTCTCCCATGAAGAGAGTGATGCGGTTTGGGAAGAAAGGGAAATTGAGCCCAAGGTATGTTGGGCCTTATCGGATTGCTCAAAGGATAGAGAAAGTAGCGATAGGCTGGAATTGCCCCCTGAAATGTCATTAGTGCATCCAATGTTTTATGTGTCCATGCTAAAGAAGGAAATTGGGGATCCAGCTGCCATCGTGCCAGTTGAGACCATTGAAATTAATGAAGAATTGTCATATGAAGAGGTTCCGGTTGCTATTCTTGATAGGCAAGTCCGCATATTGAGAAACAAAGAGATTTCTTCTGTTAAAGTGTTATGGAGAAGTCAACAAGTCGAGGAAGCCACGTGGGAAGCGGAAAATAAAATGAAAGAAAAATATCCCCATTTGTTTGAATAAGTCTAGTAGTGATCGTGAGAACTGCCATCTCTAAGCAAATACACCTTTGTGTTTCCTTTTGTGCAAGAACACTTCACTCTTCTAATTTCCTTACTATTGTAACATCTCAAGTTGTGCCATATTTGTGCATGTTGTGATTATTTGGGTAGTGTGCAACTCCTTGACGTAAGCTAAATTATGTGCAATTCATGTGATAGTTAAATGATATGCAAGTTGTGGTGTCAACTGAATTGTGTCTAGCATGTTGAAGTAATTGAATTGTATACGACTTGATGAGATAACCGAGTTATGTGCAAATTGACGGAGTAATTGTAAATGTGTTAAATTGGTTAACAATGTGTTTCGGGGCTCTCTGACAGGTAGATAGGCCTAATTACAAAGGAAACTCTGGCGAAATTTTCAGAAAATATCGGAGTTTGTGAAAATTTGGGGGTTAGCATATTGTGTTGTCCAAAATGATTCCCCCGATCCTCATTTGAGGACGAATGATTTTAAGTGGGGGAGGATGTAAAGAACCGTAAAATTTCATGTCTAAAATAATGCCCGAATAGGTCCCTGTGTTGTTATAACTGTAGAAATTCTTAAAAAAGGACCTTTTTGAAGTAAAAAGTACCCCGGGACTTAAAACATAAAATTTTCCAGAATTGCGCTGTTATGCGACGCATTATGCGATCGCATAACAGGTATGCGGACTGCATAGTGGTCGCATACATGGACAACCTTCTATCCAATTTGAGGACAACTATGCGCCCCAAGATGCGATCGCATTTTGGGAATGCGGACTGCATAGCTGTCGCATCCTTGCATCTCCATTTTCTGCAGAGGAGGTTATGCGACGCACTATGCGATCGTATAACTTGTATGCGGACCGCATAGTGGTCGCATACCAGAGCAGTACGGTTCCCAATTTGGCCCATCTACGGGCCATTTATGTGACAGGAATGCGGACCGCATAGCAGGAATGTGATCGCATTCCTGACCGCATTTCCTGTTTCGGGGCTCTTTAAATTTCTAATTTTTCACCCGACCCCCAGTTTAATAAAACACCCCTCCCCTTCATTCTTATCATGCATCTGAACAAAAATAGAGAGAAGTGAGAGTGGGTTCTAGAGAGAGAAGTCCTCATCTTCCCCAAATTGATTCTTCAAATATCACTCAGGCCCGGAAATTATCGAGTAATCTTCATCTTCTTCACTCTAAGAGGTAAGTCCCCACCCCATTTCCTTTTAATTATCAGATCTTAGTTAGAATGAAACACACATAGGTTGGTTATTGAGAATGAAGGTTGAGACCTTGCATGCATGTGAATAAGCGTCCATGACCTAGTAAAGGTAAGCTAGTTAAAGTAATCTTTCGCTAAAAAGGGTTTAGTTAATCAAAGGAACCACATGGTGTTTGATAAAATGCTCAAATGAATTCAAGATTCCTAATTCGAAGGTAAATGTGTCTCATTGTGAACTAGATTGACAGTACTAGGCGGTTCGGTGAATTGTGATAGATATTAAAGTGGAATTTCGACTCGAGGTATGCATGGCTAACTTTAATCTTCGTAGAGTTGCCTTGTTGGTGTCCAAGCATTCGGTATGAGTTTCTTGCTGAGTATATGTGAATTGATTGTCCGGCTGTGTTGAGGTGTAAGATTTCATTCTCTGATTTTCCTAGTTGATTACCATGCTAATTGAAATTGTGAAATGTGATTTCTTTGTGATTACTCTATCATGTTCAAGGTTTGTTAAATGCTTGAATATGTTGGTATGAAAGAATGGTAATGGACCCAAATGTGTGAATGTCTCTATGTGCTAAGGGCGGAGTAGAAAGTGATGAAAAGGAGTTGTGAATTGATTTAATTGAACAAAATGACTATGGCAACATCATATATGACTCATTGTTTTGCAAGGTTTATTGTGGCTTGATTTCATACGGATTGTTGGTTGTAATGAATTTATATTCTTGTGGATGAAAATCTTTGTGATTGAATTAATGGGTGATAAAGACTATTGTGAACACATGATTGTTTGGTTGTTATGAAATTGTACTCTTGATGATATGAAGCCTTGTAATTGAATTGTGGGTTGTTGTTGTTGCTACGAAATGTAATTATACGGTGCGATCGGGTTGCGCGCCGCAACAGGAGGAATAAGGGTGATATGTGAGAAGTAATAAGGGCGGAATGTGATTGTACGGTGGGATCGGGTTGCGCGCCGCAACAGAATGTAATAAGGCTGAAATGTGATTGTCCGGTGGGATCGGGTTGCACGCCGCAACAGAGAGTAATAAGGGTGGATTGTTGAGAAGGAATAAGGGTGGAATATGATTGTGTTGAAATAAGAATCTGTCAAACTCTCAATTGTGTTTGTTTGTGTATCTGTGCACTATTTGTTGGTTCCTTTAACTGTCTCCTATCTGTGTATTGTTTGATTTTACTTAGAGTAAAGTTTGTTCATACATAATAGTATTATTCAGCGGTAATAACGTCCCTTTTTCCGAGGGCGCTACATCTTTTATATGGATGTAGGTGGTTCCATTCAGCCCGCCGTTAGTGGTGCCTCCTCTTCATCTTTTCAGTAGTTCTGGTGAGCCCCATTTCCTCTCGGGGCCGTGTGTGGACTATATCATTCTCTTTTGCTTATGTTGTAAAAGGTATAACTGGGGCCTTGTTTCCGGCAAGTTTATGTAAAACTCCTAGTACTCTTAGAGGCTCCGTAGACACTGTGTAGGTTGTATATATGTATATTTTGGGCGGTAGTTTTACTCACTCGTAATTGTGGATCGCATCGAAAATGTTGTATGTAACTTGTATGTTTTGGATTATCTATTGTTGAAAGTTATAAGAGGAAAATGAAATTATGTTGTAAATTGTACTTTGAATCTAAATTGGCTACTTCATACAGAACAATGTATATTATGAACACAGGGTAATACGTGGGGTAGAAAAGGCAATCCACGTCCTCTTGACTAGGTTCATCCGGTTAGGCGCCGATCTCGTCCCTAGGTTTTGGGGCGTGACATTTTTAGCGACTTTTAGCTTTTATTTTAGTTTAAAAGTGTTTAATTGTGTTCCCGAAACTGATGAAATGTGTTAAATTGCAGGAATATTGGATGTTGGACTCCCGAGATGAAATCCGACTAAAAAAGAAGTAATCAAAATACAAGGCAACAAAGTCATATGAGCTTGCAAAGTGCGGACCACATAATTCCATCTGCGGCCGCAAACAATGAAAAAATCCTAACAAGTTTCCTAGCAAATTGCTGACTGCATAGGAATTGTGTGGCCGCAAATGAAGAACTGAAGATGAACTTCAGAGAGTGTGCAAATTTTTAAAGTCCAAGTCCCTCATGATTGTGGATAGCACAAGAATTGTGCGGCCGCAGAAAAGTGCCTTGCAGCCCAAGAAGTAAAGATGTGGACTGCAGAATACCAGATTGCTGCGGCAGTGATAAATCTGCGGACCGCAAAAATATTTCCACGCAACCACACAATTCTTCAATCTCTTCTTTTTTAATTGCCTTCTCTGCATAGGTATCCAGCATGATTTATTGCTTGGCTGGGCTACTGCAGTACAAATTAAATCATCCATCCTCCAACTAGCACGAGTGCCCTTAAGTACATTGTAGATTTTCGTAATAGATTACCTCCATATGGAAGTCAGAATATACTTACCATGAGGGTACCGGCTGATCATGTCATCTTTTAGTGAGTTGAGCTTCTTCAAGTACCAATCACAATTAGTAGGAGGATTATGCATCTAGATATTATTATCAGTCTTCATATACAAACCATGGACCCAACCCAAATATCCACAACAGTTTACCAATTGTTTTTGCAATAGTTGTAATGAAGTTGTTACGCCTTCGACAATGGAGATGACACATGAATTTATAGGAGGGGGCAAAGAGTTTTAGTGAAACTTTCTTCAATCCAGTATAATTCTAGGGTAGGTCTAAATCTGGGGTGGGCATAATCCAAACTGGGTTTCCACAACCTATATGTCCCAATGAAATGATGCTAGTCTAAATCTGGGGGGGCATAATTCAATTTGAACTGGGGTGCCACATGCCACATGTCCGAAAGAAATGATGCCTTCACATTAAAAAAAAGAACCACAAAATACTCCGTTAGTCGCTGGGGTATTTATTGATCGAAAGATAATGTTACATTCAATTTCGTACCAAAAGATAGACGAATGATAAATATAAATCATTAACCAAACCATAGAGGTATTTTTGGTCCTTAGCCGTAGTAAATAGAAGTTTTCGACGATCCCATTGATAGGAGAAAACCTGTTGTTGTATGCGAAAGAAAGAAAAGTACACAAAACAAAATAAAAGAAAGTCAAAAAGAGATGAAAATATGATGTAAGCGCTTACATCAGCATTCTTATGACGTAAGAGCTTACATCGCCATTATGATGATGTAAGCACTTACGTCGGCAGGGCATTCAAATGCCTATAAAAAGGGGTATGCATTTTCATTTGCATATCATCTCTCAACTTCTTCTTTCTCTTTTCAATTAATAAAGATTTATTCTTTGTATGACCGTGGAGTAGACAAAAATTGTCGAATCACGTAAACTTTCTCTTGTCTTGTCTTGTCTTGTCTTGTCTTGTGCAATTTATTGCTTTTCTCTTTTAAATATTTTTGGCTTTCTATTAGCCTAACACGTTTTCCAACAACTGGTATCAGAGCACAGACAATATAATTCTGGTAAAAAAGTACGGTATTGGTGCAGGTACTAATCACAAGAATAATGCAACACTATATCATCGTTACTATTCACATAAATATTTTTGTGAAAAATTGCATCGGAATAAGGGAAGGTTAAGATTGAAGAGTTCAATGACAAAGATTTTGGATTATGGAAAATGGAAATAGAGGATTATTTGTACTAGAAAAAATTACACTTACCTCTGACCGAGGTAAAATCAGAGAATATGGCCAAAGCGGATTGGGATCTATTAGATCGCCAAGCTCTTGGTGTGATTCATTTGACGCTGACACGAAATGTGGCGTTTAACATCATTAACGAGAAGACCACTGCAGTCTAGACAAATGCGATATCAAATATGTACAAAAAGCCATCTGCTTCAAATAAAATCTATTTGATGCGTCAATTGTTCAACTTAAAGATGACAGAAGGTGGATTAACTCAGTGGAGATCACAGAACATATCAATGGGTTTAATATAACATTTGGTGACGAAGTAAGGGCATCGATTCTACTATCATCTCTACCGAAGAGTTGGTCTACAACAGTAACTGCAGTTAGCAAGTGATTCCCTGGGATCTGCTTTGAATACCAAAAGCAGGGGGAGAAGCAGCCAAAGAGGACAAAGCCATGGTCGTGGCAGAACAACGTCAAGGAGAAGAGGGCAATCCAAAAATCACAAAGACATTACTTGTTGGAATTGTGATAAAAAGGGTCACTACAGTAGCCAATGTAGAGAACCAAAGAAGAAGAAGGAACAAAATTCAACAAATGTAATTGCTGAACAAGTCAGTGATGCACTAATTTGTTGTGCAGACAGTCCAGTCGAATATTGGATTCTTATACTCAGGTGCATCCTTCACTCTACACCATGCAAAGAATTATTGCACAATTATACTGCTGGAAAATTCGGGAAGGTTTATCTAGCAAACGACGAACCTCTAGACATTGTTGGAAAATGTGAAGTTCATATAAAGACTTCACAAGGCACACTATGGAAATTGCAAAATGTCTGACATGTTTCTGGCCTAAAAAAAATTCCGATATCTATGGGTCAGATTAACAGTGAAGGATATACAACAACATTCGGTAACAGATCATAGAAGATAACCAAAGGAAATTTCGTTATGGCACGAGGCTTCAAAAAGGGAACATCGTATGCAACTGCAATATAGAGAGATGATATAGCAACAATTAATCATAGTCATGATACAACATTATGGCACCAGAGGCTCGGGAATATAAGTGAGAAGGGAATGAAGTTGTTGACATCCAAACAAAAGTTTCCAAGCGTAAAGCATGTTGAATTAGGTTTGTGCGAAGATTGCATTTACATGAAATAAAAGAGAGTTAGATTCTCAAAGGCGGGAAGGACACCAAAGAAAGAGAAGCTGGAACTAGTGCATACAGATGTGTGGGGACCAGCTCTTATAACTTCTTTGGGAGGCTCACGCTATTATGTCACATTAATTGATGATTCCACAAGAAAGGTATTGGTTTATTCTTTGAAAAATAAATTTGATGTGTTTTTTACCTTTAACAGATGGAAGGTTGAAGCTGAAAATCAGACAAGTGTAAAGTTAAAATGTCTGAAGTCTACAATGGAGGAGAGTGTGATAGTCAAAAGTTTAAAGCTTTCTAGTTTGAGAATGGAATCAGAATAATCAAGACAGTTCCAAGAACACCAGAATAAAATGGTGTTGCTAAGAGGATGAACAGAACCCTGGATGAACGAGCCAGAAGTATGAGAATACATTCTGGAATGCCAAAGTATTTTTGGGTTGAGGCTATTAACGCGGCAGCTTACCTCATAAGCAGGGGATCCTCTGTACCGTTGAATTTTGAAATTCCTGTGGAGGTATGGACATGAAAGGATATAACTCTCTCACAATTGATTTTTTTTGTTGTGTTGCTTATGTGCATGTAAACTCTAATGATAGAGATAAGCTTGATCCCAAGGCCAAGAAATGTTTCTTTATTGGCTATGGTGATGATAATTTTGGTTATCGATTTTGGGATGATCAGAATGAAAAGATCCTAAGACACATGATTTAATGAAAATATGATGTACAAGGACAAGCTTGAAGTAGAACCAACCATCACCAACAAATAGACATCTGAAACAGTTGAAGTAGAAGAAATCTCAGAAAATGAAGTGGCTAGAGGGATTACAACTCATTCTGAAATTGAAGATGAAGAGCCAAAAGCCGAATCTAGATCAAAATCGAAACCAAAGATAAAATCAAATGCAGAACCAAATTGGAGTCAGGACTTGAATCAAATTCGGGATCAACTAATCTTGAACCTACATTAGGGAGATCTAAAAGAGTCACGAATACTCCATATAGGTTAACTCTCTCTCTATTCACTATTTACTTATGACTTATTTTGGAGAACCAGAGCATTTTGTTGAAGTAATGCAGGTGATAGACTCTCATAATTGGAAGCTTTCCATGAAATAAGAGATGAATTCTCTATAAAAGAATAAAACATGGATACTTACAGAGTTACCAAAAGGAAAGAAGGCATTGCAGAACAAGTGGGTGTACAGAGTCAAGGAAGAACATGATGGTAATGAGAGATACAAAGCATGATTAGTAGTAAAAGGCTTTCAGGAGAAGGAAAGAATTGACTACACCGAGATCTTCTCTCCTGTAGTCAAATTAATTACTATCATATTGGTGCTAAGTATCATAGCTGCAGAAAATTTGCATTTGGAGCATCCAGATGTTAAAACTGCTTTCTTGCATGGTGACCTTGAAAAAGACATCTACATGAAGCAACCCGAAGGTTTTCAAGTTTCTGGTAAAGAAAACCTTGTGTGTAAGTTGAAGAAGAGTTTGTATAGTTCCAAACAAGCTCCCCGACAATGGTACAAGAAAGTTGATGGATTCGTGCATAACAATGGCTTCACACGATGTGAGATGGACCATTGTTGTTATATAAAAAATCTTGATGAATCATATATCATTTTACTATTGTACGTTGATGATATGCTAATTGTAGGATCTAGCATAAATGAGATCAACTTGTTTAAGTAACAACTAGCGGGGGAGTTTGTAATGAAAGACTTAGGACCAACTAAGCAAATGCTTGGGATGAGGATTAGCTGAAACAGGTCAGATGGAACCTTAAAATTATCTCAAGAAAAGTACATACAAAAGGTATTAAGCAGGTTCAGTATTCATGATGAAAAGACCAAAAGCACTTCACTCGGAAGCCTTCTTAATTTGTTGAAGAACCAACCACCTAAGACAGATGAATAAAGGAAGTACATGTCCAAATGTCCATATGCTTTAGTAGTAAGAAGTTTGATGTATGCTACGGTTTGAACTAGACCTGACGTAGCCCATGCAATTGGAGTTGTTAATAAATACATGTCAGATCCAGGAATGGAGCATTGAGAAGGTGTAAAATGGATATTGCGATATCTCAAAGGCACCTCAGGTATGACACTTTGTTTTAAAAAGAATAATATTATCTTACAAGGTTTTGCTGATGTCAATTTAGGCGGCGATAGGCTACGTGTTCACCTTGGGTGGTACTACTGTTAGCTGGATGTACAGACTTCGGAAAAGTATTTCTCTATCTACCACTGAAGCAGAGTACATAACAATGTCAGAAGCTGGAAAAGAGATGATTTGACTCAAGAATTTTCTTAAAGAGCTAGGTAAACAATAGGACAATTATGAGCTTTTCAGTGATAGCCAGAATGCAATTCATCTTGCCAAGAATCCAGTGTTTCATGTAAGATCGAAGCATATCCAGTTGAGGTATCATCATATCCGGGAGTTGATAAGTGAAGAAACTCTTTCCCTGTAGAAGATACCAGGATCAAACTCGTCAAACATGTAGACCAAAGTTGTCGGTGTTGACAAACTTAGGTTGTGCACTGTCTCAGTTAGCCTTCAAGACTGATAGCGTGAAGGCACCACTAGAGAATAACAAATCATTTTTTTTAATTTCATTCTTGATGTAACATAGGTTTGAGGGGGAGATTGATAGGGGAAACCCCATTGTTGTATGTGAAAGAAAGAAAAATAGACAAAAGAAAAGAAATAAAAGTCAAAAAGAGATGAAAATATGATAACGCTTACATCGACATTCTTATGATGTAAACGCTTACGTCGGCAGGGAATTCAAATGCCTATAAAAAGGGTGTACATTTTCATTTGCATATCTTCCCTCAACTTCTTCTTTCTCTCTTCAATTAATAAAGAGCTATTATTTGTGTGGCCGTGGAGTAGGCAAAAATTGCCAAACCACGTAAATCTTCTCTTGTCTTGTCTTGTGCAATTTATTATTTTTCTCTTTTAAATTTTTTACCTCAAAATATGAGTAACAATTAAACTTGTAATGTGGTTATAAGTATATGTAATCTAATTCAATTCCAATCGATAAATAGCTAAATAAATAAAGATATTAAACGATTAAAATAGTCCAAACCATTGCACTTGAAAGTTATCAACCCCGATCTAGATTAGGCTCCAGATCAAGTGCCAAGAATAGTAAGAAGAATAAGAATAACACGGACAATATGAGCAAAATGCACAGTAAGAACAACAAAGAATTAGGAGTAAGCAAAAGAGTGTTTGTATTTCTCAGTAGTAGTGTAAGCAATAACTCGTGTATGATGATAATTGTGATAATATGATCTGTTACAAATGAACAGGGTTCCTCTTTATATATTAGAGGAATACTAAATAAGGTATGACTCTAATTTCGGAAGTAAAATACATTATTGATATCATTAACCATTAATGATTCTATCAATTCCGAGATTCTCGCCGCGATTGGTGGTCGATCCCGGATATCTCGTGATTATGTTACTGTGGTGTCGATTTAGCCTGATATGTATCCCTTAGTCTTCATATTCTCTGTGTCCAAACTTTCTTTGATACCATCTCACTCTCGAGACATAACTTGGAACTCATAGAATCGGGTATCTTCGATTTTTACCGTATACAGATAGTCCCCGCGTTTCTTAGAATGAAATGATAAGAAACGATTTGAGCCCCAATTCTTCAATACCTCGACCATGACGTCATCCCCATGATGTAAGCGATGAATGTGACTGAAACGTCTCGTTAGTTCGGTTCCCGAAAAACTATCAATGCATGTTAGTCGTTGGTCGGCCACTAGTGGCACCGAACAGCCGTTTTAAATCTATAAATACCGCCTCTCCAATTGATTTCAATATTTACTTTGCTTTAAACATCACTTTCGCTTTGATTAAATATCTCAACCTTCAAACGTTTCTTTCCTTCTTCATATATCCGCCAATATTACCCCTACTTTCTGGTTATCTCACTTATATCAATGGCTAATACCTCTAAAACAGTGCCGCAAAAAGAAAGAGCCTCCTCTTCGAAGCCCACCGGTGACAAACACCGGTAGAGCCGCATGTTGAGGAGTGTGTTCCTGGGCCATGTGAAATGACTTCTGAGTTCAAAGTAAACAGGCCCCCTTCAGTTCTCGGTCGGTGTGAGCCAGTGTCCCGTTATATTTTCTCGACATCTGAAGACGACCTCAAGCAAGTGAAAAAGGACTAAAATTGGAGTAACAAAGAAGTGGTGATTCCTTCGCCTGAGGAGGACATCACCACTAATGTGAAAGGGTTTCTGAGTGTTTACACTCACCCTTTCATATTGGGGCCTATGGACCCCGTCATACTCGAATTTTGCCGCCAATATCGAGTGACCCTAGGGAAAGTCCACCCTTTGTTTTGGCGCATCGTGATCATGCTTAAATTTTTTTCGAGTAAAGTCGAGGGGATGCCTTTAACCCTCGACCATCTAATCAGATTGTACAGCCCTCGGCTCTACCGAGCTGGTTTGATAAAGCTCCAGTGCTGGGCTACGAAAACATTTTCCTCGAGCATAGATAAAGACAAGTATCGGGGTTGGATGGGTCGGTTCATCCGAATCAGAATCTATGACTTGATTCCTATCGAGAAGATGCCATTCCTTAAGGAATAGGATATGAAACGTAAGTCCGATTTTCGTTGTTGGTGTTTGATTTCTTGTTTGATTGATTTCTCTCCCCGATCAAAGTTCCATTTCGTCGTGCAGATTCTGCTTGGTTCCCCGGTGATATCCCGAATCTCGAAGGTTGGGTTAGCCAACTAGCCTCCACCTCTTAATACTTCGAGCGCTGTTGGCGGGATTTGGCCAAATGTCGATGGGAAGCTAAGAACCATGGTGAGTTCCTATGTCCATATGTCGATGTCTTTCTGTAAGAATAACGATTTTTAACTTAGTCTTTTCGTGTAGTCCTCGGACAGAATGTAGCCATGAGGCTACCCCCGCCTGGTGAAGAGGGGGTTCCACATCCACCTAAAGAGAAGAAGCGGTGAAGGGTTTCGTCCCCTAGTACCCCGAAGCCCAAGAAGAGCAGGGCCCAAAAATCAAGGATTGACACTGTCGCTTTGCCTGCCGATATTACTCAAAGACTTCGGGAGGATGACGCGGTAGCACAAGGTGATGATGACTGCATTTTGTTAGTTCCCAAAGGGGGGAAGCACTGCAGCTTCCGAGGTTGCCGAGCCAGCGGTGGACGAGTCGGCTCAATCTCAAATTAGGGGGATCTCGGAGGGAGATTCGTGCAGAGTCCCCGAGCCATAGAGCGATAAGGGCACTCCTTGCTGCGCCAAAAGATAGGCGGATGTTCTCGAAGGGTCTAGCTTCGATGCCCCTAGAACAGAGGAGAGTTCCCCAAGAGACTCGCTTGGGGAAATAAATATAGATGATTCACCACTCGGTCCTTCATTTTTCGAGGGGCAATTCCGAGATGCTCGGGCTATGAGAACTCTAGATGCGGAGCTAGTCCATGAAGGGGGCGACATATTTTGGGAGTGTTTTGACAAGGTCGAGGTCGATCCCGAGCCAACGTCTCTTGAAATGGGTAAATATTTTTCCTTTTTCACTCGTGCTCACATCTAGTTCATATCTTTTCAAGACTAAATCCCTTCTCCATGTGCAGGCTTTGGTGCTTCATCGAGAGGCATCTTTCAAATCTCGGCGGAGCTGATCCGATGTGAAGCCGAGTTCAAAAAGCTCGTAAAGGAGAGGGATGACCTGAAACTCTTTTACGTTCGAAAGAAGGAGGAAATTACGACCATCCGAGATGAACTTATGAGAGGTCGTCAAGATCATATCGAGCTCATCGAGAAGTTAATGTAATTTCTTGAAACTTTGTAAAATATTAATTCAAATTTGGTGATGAACCCTTCGGTTTCGCAGTTTTAGTAGAACGACGAACTGGTGTTGCAGCTTCGAGAAGAGGCCAAGATGAAGGAGGCTGAAACTCTAGGGTGGAGACAGCACATGGAACGTCTTGACTCGAAGAAGGATGCACTTCGAGCCCAGTTAACTTCAGTTGAGCGCCAACTCCAGAGTGCGAAGGGGGAAAGTCTAGCTAGAGCCCGTAGGACCAAGGAGGTTGAAGCCGTCCATGCTAAAGCTAAAGCTGAGTCGGAGGCGCTTGTAGCCTCTTATCGAGACGATGCCGAGTCTGCCAATCTTCGAGAATATGAGATCTTTGCTTCAGCTGAGATTAGATTATCATGTGTTCTTGCTCATGCTAGGCAGCGATCTCGGAGAGAGGCTTTCGAAGAGGTGCACGCTCGTGGTTTCGACCTCTCTGCTAATATCGAGAAGGCAAAAAATTTGGAGGATGAGGTCGTAACCTTGCTTTCCGATGATTAAGGCTCTTTTAGCGTATCTGAGGATGAAGGAGACGAGGCCTCTGAAGAAGTCGCCCCCGAAGAAGTCGCTAGGGAGTGAGCCGGTCTCGAGGGGGGCTATCCTGATTAGATTGTAACTTCTTTTTCTTTTTTCTTTTGAAAGGCTCCGACTGACCCCTTGTATATATATATATATATTTTTGATATAATGAAATTTTTTCCCTTTGATGCCTTCATGAGTTTTTCGTTCATGTCCCTTGTATGTTTACTTGTTCCTGCTGAAAGATTTTCATTTCAACTTGGGGATCGAGATAAACCCTTAGGCTCTTTATTTTTTAAGGGAAAATTCCTTGAGCTATGAAGGCAAGTCCCCGAGTCCGAAACTCATTTAAGAACTCGTCTCGGGGATGGCTCATTTCGAACTGGTAGATAAGCTATCTTAAATAACCAAGCTCGGATAGTTTTATCAAATTGTAACGACCCGACCGGTCATTTTGAGAATTTAATTTCTGTTCAACGGTGTAAGGTCTTGAACAACTTCATATTATGTATATCGACTTGCGTGCATGGTTGAATTCAGCTACCGGATTATTCGGAGTAGAATTGGAAGGAAGATTTTGTTTTTGGAAGCTTAAGCGGTGAGAATTTTGCCGGAATTGGACTTTGGTGTAAACAGCACCGGAATAACTTTTGGATGATGTCAGCAACTTTGTATGGTGATTTTGGACTTAGGCGTGCGTCTAGATTAGGATTTGGAGGTTCGTAGAGTAATTTGAGCCAATTTGGAGAAAGTTAGATATTTGAAGGTTTTTGAGAAGTTTGACCGGAAGTGGACTTTTTGATATCGGGGTCGGATTCCAATTCTGTAAGTTGAAGTAGGTTCGTAATGTTGAATGCGACTTGTGTGCAAAATTTGGGGCCAATCGGACGTAATTTGATAGGTTTCGACATCGAATGTAGAAATTTGAAGTTCTAAAGTTCATTAGGCTTAAATTGGGGCGCGATTCATGATTTTGATGTGGGTTGAGGTGATTTGAGGCTTTGAGAATGTCTGTGTTATGTTATGGGACTGGTTTGTGTGATTGGACGGGGCCCTGGGGACCTCGGGTGTGTTTCTGGGAGGTTTCAGATCATTTTGGGTTATTTTGCAATAGCTGATGTTGGTGTCTTGTGTTGTTCTTTGCATTCGCGAGGACCCTCTCGCGTTCGCGAAGAAGGAATTGGCTTCAGGGACTTTGTTCTTCGCGTTCGCGAAGAAGAAAATCTCTGTTACGCAGGTCTGCCTTTGGAGGCTCATATCTCATAATCTATAAGGAATTTTACGATAACGAAAGTTGTAGCCCTTTGTGTCTAGTTTTCAGAAAAGTAAACCATTTAGCATTTGGATTTGTGTACCGAAAGATATATTCGGTGAAGTACAGACTGTCAGGAAAGATGATGAAGAAATTTGTGTTGCATAGGGCTGACTTTGGCAGCGTATATCTCAAAGTCTATAATGAATTGGAAGACGACCAAAGCATGAAAGTTGTACCACATGGCGTACTTTGGCAGCTTATATCACAAAGTCTATAATGAATTGGAAGACGACCAAATCATGGAGTTTTCTACCAAAAGTTATGGCCATTATACTATTAGCTGTCTGAGAAGAGTTTGGAAATGGCTTTTGAAAGTTTGTTTTCATCGCAAATGTGATGGGTGGCCCGCGAACGAGAAGAAGGAATACCCGGGCAGAATTTAAAGTTCAACAACGAGGGTTTTGAGTTCATATCACAAAAACTAATTGGGAGCTCGGTAGAAGACGATTTTTGGAGAGATTCTTGTGTGTGTGTTTATGGGTAAGTGATTCTGACCTAGTTTAGGTTAATTTCCATGATAATACCTTTAATATCAACATTAAATTAGTGATTTAGAGTTGAAAATTGGAGAAGATTTGAAAAACAATCTTAGGCCAAATTTTGGGGTTTTGATCGAGATTTTGGTATCGGATTTGAGTAAATTTGGTATGGTTAGACTCGTGAGTGAATGGGTGTTCGTAATTTGTGATTTTTACCCAATTACAAGACTTGGGACTAGGGAGGCTTTTTAGGTGTTTTTTCCTATTTTCTTGCCTTAGCTTCGAATTCATTAGCTAAATTAGTTACTTGTAGTATTATTTACATTATGCAATTTATTTGATTAGATTTGGACCATTCGGAGTTGATACTTGTGGCAAGAGAGTGGTTTCGGATTGAGTTGACGATTCGAGGGAAGTATCTTGCCCAACCTTGTGTGGGGGAACTACCCCTTAGGATTTGAGTCTTCTATGTTGATTGTAGTCTGTGTACACGAGGTGACGAGTGCGTGCTCGGACTTATTTGTGAGAATTTTTCCTTTTAGGGTTCTTAGGTCCTTATATTAACCGTGTATGAAGTTGTTCTTGATATGCTTGAGTTCTTATTTGCAAGTTTTACCTCTACATGCTTTGATTAGAGATACTTACTTAAGGATTCACCCGTACCGTCTACTTGACCTTAATTTGACTTAACCGAAGGTTTTACCTCTTATATCGTCATGCTATATTTTCATAAACTGCCTATATTTAATTGAAATTATTAGTGTCTCATCCTATAATTGTTTAGCCTTAATTGGAGTTATGATTATATTTTATTGCTTACCCTTATTTGAAGTGTTCAATATCTCTCATAATTGCTCAACCTCAAAAGGAGTTTAGATAACCTATATCTTAGTCGACTTGCCTTTATTTGGAATTATTTGACTCGTGTTGGCTTCTTATTGTTGACTTGAATATTGTGGATTCGTTGCTACATTTGTGTTTTTCCCTAGTTAAGTTGTTCTCTTTACACTTAACATTGTTTACTGTGATTATTCCTTGTGAACGAGTTCTACTATTTTCTTTGTGATTTAAAGTTTTGCATTGATTTAGTCGTCGTACTTTGCATTACTGTCATTGTTGCTTTGTATTTGTTGTGATGATGTACGAGTTTTCTGACGTGCTATAATTGTTATCTTTGTTGGTTACGCTGCTTATTTATTTTGGGACTACGGACGTATTCCAGGAGATCCCCCTTTACTGCATATTTATTTTGGGACTACGGACGTATTCCGGGAGATCCCATGTACAACATATTTATTTTGGGACTACGGACGTACTCCGGGAGACCCCCTAGCACTGCATATATATTTTGGGACTACGGACGTATTCCGGGAGATCCCCCTGTACTGCATAATAAGTTCGGGACTACGGAACGGGATCCCGCTAGATTCCCCTGTTGATTTATCTGTGTTCGGAGCTATTAATCTTCTATGCTTGGGTGTCACAGGGTGACCTATACTCGGAGGATATTTTCTTGAAAAGCATTTACCTTGAAGACACTATGTTTGAAAGACATCATTTGAAAAGTATATTTGAAAAGCATTTATCTTGAAGAAACTATGTTTGAAAGATATTATTTGAAAAGTATATTTGAAAAGCATTTATCTTGAAAGAACTATGTTTGAATGATATTTAGAAAAGTTATATTCGAAGGAAGTATATTTCAAAAGAATTTCCTATTGAAAAAGATCATATTTTAAAGGTTCCAATATAAGAACTTACGGGTGAAAGTTTACACTTGAAGTATTTGACTAATTTATTAGGGTTGTTGGCTAAGGCCTGATGTGGAAATTATTGTAGAGCTGAGTTACTACTTGCCCTCATTGTGTTGTGACTTTCAAATTTGGGTTGTGTTCTCGTCCATCCTTTTGTGTCTTATTATGGTGTTCAGATGTTATTTGTTGTTTTCCTTCCTTAATGTAGTTGTTATGTTGTTAGCCCTATTGTGTAGTCATTAGATAGATGCCATGTTTCGCCATTCATAGATTTATGCTTGTTCAGTTTATAAGACCAGTGGGTGTCTTGACTAGTCCTCGTCACTACTTCACCGAGGTTAGTCTTGATACTTCCTGGGAACCGCTGTGGTGTGCTCATACTACACTTCTGCACATTCTTGTGCAGATTCAGGTATTGATCGTTAGTAGTTGTATGAATCCTTGCTGAGGAGACTCAAGGTAAACCTGCCGCTGCATTTGCAGGCTTCAGTCACCTTCTTACATTGTATTCAATTATTTTTACTCATTTCCAAACAGTAGTATTTAGAAGTGGTAGCAAAACTCTGTAGAGCTTATGACATGTACTACCGATTTTGGGAAATTGTAAAATTATGTAAAGGTTTCCATATCGAAACTATTAGATTTTCTTTAATTGTTGTTGTTATTTATAAAAGGATAGGCTTACCTAGTCCTTAAGACTAGGTGTTGTCACGATACCCAACGGAGGGGAAATTAGGTCGTAACAAGTTGGTATCAGAGCCCTAGGTTCATAGGTGCTACTAGTCATAAGCGAGTTTAGTAAAGTCTTGTGGATCGGTAAGGAGACGTCTATACTTATCTTCGAGAGGCTACGAATCTATTAGGACAATTTCACTTCCTTCATTCCTATCATGCGAGTTCATTGATATTGAAGTTTGAAATTTCTCATTCCATTCTTTCAGAAATGGTGAGGACACGAGCTACGGTTCCTGATGATGTTACCCCTAGAGCATATGTCGCTAGGGTCAGAGGTAGAGGACGACGAGGAGCATGTGCCGCAGCTATGGAACCTACCAGAGCAACAGTTGAGGAGCTTCCAGTAGTTCCAGTTAGAGGAGGGGGGCAGGTACCGGAGGCACCTGTTGTTACCCCCGAACTTCAGGGGACTTTAACCTAGTTCCTGAGCATGTTTTATACACGGGTTCAGGCGGGGGTTGATTCCGGTTGCACCAGCTATTTCACAAACCGGGGGAAAAGCCCATACTCCCACCGCCCACACTCCGGAGCAGCGAGTTCATGTTGGTCAGGTTCTAGGTGTCATGGTGACACAACATGTGGTTCCAGTTCAGCTCATGGTCAGAGCAGCAGCATCCGAGGAAAGACAGCTTAGATTTGCAAGGTTCAAGAGATATAACCCTCCTACATTCAGCGGTTTGGCTTCAGAGAGTGCACAGGGTTTGTTGGAGGAGTTCCATAGCATCCTCCGCACTATGGATATTGTTAAGATGAGTGGGGTTTCTTTTACTACGTTATAGATTAAGGGAGCGACTTATCAGTTGCGACGGGAATATGAGTTGTATAGCCCGGCCGATGCAACTTCACTTGTATGGGCTCATTTTTCAAAGATGTTTTTGAGAAAGTTTGTACCTCAGTCCCTTTGGGATGCATGTCGCGCGGAGTTTGAGCAGTTGCGTCAGGGCACTATGTCAGTATTTGAGTATGCCGTCAGATTCAGTGATTTGGCCAGACATGCACCTACCTTGGTCACTACGGTTAGAGAGCGAGTCCGTATGTATATCGACTTGCGTGCATGCTTGAATTCAACTACCGGATGATTTAGAGTCGAATTGGAAGGAATATTTTGTTTTTGGAAGCTTAAACGTTGAGAATTTGGCCGGAATTGGACTTTGGTGTAAACAGCTCCGGAATAAGTTTTGTATGATGTCAGCAACTTCGTATGGTAATTAAGGGTGTCTAACGGGTGGACCAATTATTTGAACCGGACAGGTTAGGGGTACGGGCCGATTTCGGTTAATTATTAACGGGTTTAACGGGTTCGGGTTTATCCGGGTAAAAAGTAACCCGTACGGGTAGGGGTTTAAGGGGCCGGGCCGGGTTACAAGTATTTCAATTTTTTTTAAGTTTTTGTACACGTATTGTAATTTAAATAAAATATAAAGTAAAATATATAAAGATAACAATGATTATGGAAAAAATTGCACTTATAAATTGCAAGTGCAACATGTATTTCAAATTTCAAATTTCAAAATTCAAAATTCAACTCTTACAACTTACAAGTTACAACCAAGTACTAAATTTGACAAGTACTAAATTCAAAGGTTTTGCATCGCCCTTGTAAGTTCTACATAATCAATATGAACTGATTGTCCTTCTTCTGGAGTGTTAAATTCAGATGGGTTACCATGTGTTAATATATCTCCAATTTCCTCGTCTTCTGGGCTATCAACATCTTCACGTCCTTGATTTCTTCGTTCCGATCTAATCCAATCTCTGAAACATACTAAAACTTCCAAAGCATTGCTTCCCAATGAGTGACGGGTGTCTCCTAGTTGTTGTCTTGCTTGACTAAATGCACTCTCTGATGCAACAGTTGAAATTGGCACATTCAGTACGTCCCGAGCCATAGCGGAAAGAACAGGAAATTGCTTTTCATTCTCACGCCACCATCCCAACGCTGAAAATTCCTTTGTGCGAATCTCCTTTTGCTTCTGCAAGTAGAAATTAAGTTCATCAATGTTCCTGCTACTGGTTTGAGTTGTAGCAAATGTAGAAAAAATATTAAAACTATCAACTATTTCATCATCACACAAAGTAGTAGAACTTGAAGAAGTGGTACACTCCATATTGGGATTAACATTGGCTACATTACGAGCCATTTTAATATAGTTGTAGCCTTTTTGTTCGGGTGTTGCCCAATGGTCTTGTCACCTCGAGTTATCCGGACTTGCCTAAGAAAACAACCCTCAAATGGGGATGGATGTAGCCTTTAAGGTTAGGGCATTGCCTAATAGGTCTTGTGCCCCCGAACTCTGGTAGCCCGGGCCATTCGAGTTTGTCTTTAGACGGCAGTCCCTGAGTGGGAGTGGTTGTTTGAACCCAGATAAAGGTGTTCGTTGGGCTCGATACCTTTAGGGGATCGCATGTAGGAAATTACTTAAGAGAAAAGAAAGAAAAGAAATTTTTTAAGGGACAAGATATTTATCCGCAAGGTGGAGAGTTCTTTTTATTTCTGTGTGTAGTATATATGGTTACATATGTGTACAAGTTTTATGTAAGGGCTCGAGTAGTCTATGTGGGCATGGTTCATTCAACCGTTTTTCCCTTATAGTAAATCCTATCGATCGAGCCGAGACTATTCGGTCAAAAAGTTTCTTTCCTTGCTAAAGTCGTTGTCTGAAGTGTTCGAGCCCGATCATAGAGAAGCCTCGAATACTACTGTTGTATTCTTCAACAACAGTTCATAATCAGCTTCAACTCTAAGTTAGCACGATATTGTTGCCTCGTTCAAAACCTTGCTGGAAAACCCATTTGGGAAAAAATCGTTCAAGGGAAAAAGAGTGCAACACGTGTTTTCAAACCTAAAAATTGTATCGTTCTTTGACGGTTGCCTGCAAGCGGTAGTTCGAAATGCAAATAAGTAAAAAGGAATAAATGGGGTCGTACCTTAGCAGTAGTATTTCTTCAAGTGTGTTATGTTCCATTCATTTGGTAGTCGTTCACCGTTCATTGCTCCAAGTTTGTACGATCCTTTTCCGGTGATCTCGATAATCTAATATGGTCCTTCCCATTTCGGCCCCAGCTTCCCTTTGTTCAGGTTTCGTGTGCTTAGTGTGACCTTCCTTAATACTAAGTCCCCGATATTGAAGTGTTGAAGTTTGGCCCTTCGATTGTAATACATCTCTATCCGTTATTTTTTGGGGACCAAATGGACAATGACGACTTCACGCCTTTCATCTAATAGCTCCAGGTTCGTATTTATGGCCTCGTCGTTTGATTCCTTGGTTGCATATCGGACCTAAGACTTCGGACATTCTATATATTTGTTTCTCCAGTCGCAAGTTAGGCTTGTTGAGTTGATTTTGGCATGGCCCTCTTCCACTATCGATCTCATGAGTTGTACGACCGCCCCTAAGTTGAACTCATCCTCCTCGATCGCCGACCCCATGTTAGCAAGGTCAGCAGCCTCATTGTTTCGATATTGAGGTACGTGTTGTAGATTCCACTCCTTGAATCGATGTAATGTTACATGCAACTTATCCAGGTACCTTTGCATTCGTTCCTCTATGACCTCAAACTTGCCATTAACTTAGTTCACCAGGAGGGAGTCGCACTTAGCTTCGATTACCTCCGCCCCAAGCTTTTGGCTAGTTCGAGACCTGCAATCATGGCCTCATATTCAGTCTCGTTATTAGTCAATTTTACAGTCCTAATAGATTTTCTAACTACATTTCCTGTCGGTGGCTTCAATACGCTGCCAAGTCCGTACCCTTTTGTGTTCGAGATGTCATCCGTATAGAGGGTCCAGATCCCTAAATTAGTCCTCGAGTTCAACAATAACTCTCTTTTGACCTCGGATATTAGGGTCGGCGTAAAGTCGGCCACAAAGTCTTGCAAAATTTGAGATTTAGTGGCGGTCTGGGGCCGATATTCAATATTATACCCTTTGATTTCCACGTCCCATTTGGCCAACCATCCCGAGATCTCGAGCTTATGCATAACGTTCCTCAACGGGTAAGTAGTCACAACACTTAGTGACATTGGAAGTATAGTTTCAGCTTTCTAGAGGCGCTTAGCAAAGCGAGCGCCAGATTTTCTAGGTGAAGGTACCTAGTTTCGGCCTCACCAAGGGTCCTACTAACATAGTAGATTGGAAACTGTGTACCTTCCTCTTCTCGGACCAGGACTCTATTTACCGTTATCTCTGATACTGTCAAGTACAGGTATAGTTGTTATTCTATCCTTGACATGTGAAGCAACGGTGGGCTCGATAGATACTGCTTGAGCTACTTCAAGGCCCGTTGACGCTCCAGGGTCCATGAGAAGTTATTCTTCTTCTTCAATAGTGAAAAGAATCAGTGGCTCTTATCGGAGGACCTCAAGATGAATCGCCCCAGGGCGGCTATGCGCCCGGTTAATCTTTGCACGGTCTTCACGTTGTTTGCAATTGTGATATCTTCGATTGTTTTGATCCTATCAAAGTTGATCTCAATTAACCGGTTGGATACCATGAATATGAGGAATTTACCTGATCCAACTCCAAACACACATTTCTCAGGGTTCAACTTCATATTGTATTTTTTCAATATGCTGAAGGTTTCCTGCAAATGTTTTAAATGGTTCTCTGCTCGCAGGGACTTAACCAACTTATTGTCGATGCAAACCTCCATTGATTTTCATATTTATTCCTAGAACATCCGATTTACTAAGCGTTGGTAAGTAGCACCGGCATTTTTTAATCTGAAAGGCATCACGTTATAGCAGTATGTTCCGTACTTAGTGATGAAAGAGGCTTTTTCCTGGTCCGAGTTCATGCGTATTTGGTTATACCCGGAGTAAGCGTTGAGAAAATTGATGATCTCGTGGTCGACGTGGCATCAATCATGCGATCGATGTTGGGAAAAGAGAAAGAGTCCTTGGGACATGCCTTATTCAAATCCTTATAGTCTACATGCATTCTTAATTTATTCCATTTTTTAGGGACTGCCACTACGTTTGCTAACCAATTCGGGTATTTAACCTCCCGAATGGACCCTATTTTAAGGTGTTTAGATACCTCGTCCTTGATGAAAGCATGTTTGACCTCGGACGGGGGTCTCATCTTCTACTTGACCGGGTGGAAATTCGGGTCCAGGCTTAGCTTGTGAGTGGTTATTTCCGGCGAGATTCTTGTCATATCAAGGTGGGACCAAGCGTAACAATCTTCGTTAGCTATAAGAAATTGAAAACTATTTTTTAGTGAGCTCGAGGTTTAACCCCGTGCCCAGGTATACCTTTCGATCGGGCAAGTTTTCACTTAGTACGACTTGCTCTAGTTCCTCGACCGTTGATTTCATAGCGTCAGAATCGTCGGGGAATATGAAAGATCCGGGGACTCCTTAGTCATCGTCCTCGTCTATCCCTCGTTCCTCCGATTCTGTCGAGGCTGGTATCAGTGATTGCTATTTGGCCCCGTCTTTGACCATCCAATTTGGATCCTCTAATGTTGAGGGTGTGGATACCGGGATCACCTCCTCGACGTCAAACATCTCCTTGGCGGCCGGTTGTTATCCATAAACTATTTTGATTCCTCCGGGTATTGGGAATTTCAGTCGAGGGTATTGCTCTCATGTTGTGAATCCACAAACTCCCAAACAAAATGTTGTATCTCATATCCCCTTCGATTACATAGATCTTGGCTTCCTGCACGGTTTTAGCGACGTTCACCGGTATTGTTATCTCCCCTTTAGTCGTTTCGCACGCCATGTTGAACATGTTCAAGACTCGAACCACATGTACGATCTGATCTTATTGGCCGAGTTGTTCCACGATCCTCGATCAGATGATGTCTGAGCTACCTGGATCAATTAATACATGCTTAATTCGAGATTTATTTATGAGTACCGATATTACAAGTGCATCGTTTTGGGGATGTACGATCCCCTCAACATCTTCTTTGTTGAAAGTCAAGGTTCCTTCCGGTACGTAATCTCGAGTCCATTTTTCCCTTGTGATGGATACCTTAGTGCTCTTCAGCATCGGCCGCTGGGGAATGTAGACCCCATCGATGATCATGTTAATGACGTGCTGAGGTTCCTCTTGCTCGATCTTCTTATTAGAATCCCTAGTCCTGAAGTGGTTCTTGGCATGATCACTCAGGAACTCTCGGAGAAGTCCGTTATTGAACAAACAGGGCCACCTCTTCTCTTAATTGTCAACAGTCTTCTATTCTGTGGCCATGAGTGCTGTGATATTTGCACATTAGGTTGGGATCCCTTTAGGCTGGATCGACTGTAAAGGCCTAGGCCATTTGGTATCTTTGATGCGTCTGATGGCAGATACGATAAGTAGCATCGACGTTGAAGTTGTACTCTGATAATCTTGGCACCTCTTTAGGCCCGACGGCCCTGTTGAAGCTGTTTTTGCTCATAAGTCCCCGGTTGCTCTGACCTCGGTCGTTTATCCTTTAATTTCTCATAGGGTTCCGCCCAAACCACTACTTCTTTGGTTTCCATTGTATGGATGATACCGATCGTTGTTTGATCTTGGTTCACGATCGATGTCTCTCTTAACTCCGTCGATGGTTCTGACGGGATACACGGACCCTAAAGGGTCCCCAAGATGATCATCTTCGACCATGATTTTCAATTAATACCGGTTATGGACATCAGCCCAAGTGACAGCCGGATATTCTACTAAGTTCTGTCAACAATTGTGAATCCAACGAGCTCTGAATGTTGAGTCCTTGGGTGAAAGCTTGAACGACCCAAACATCAGCGACTAACGACATGTCCATCCGTTCCATTTGAAACCGGGACACGAACTCTCTAAGCATCTCATTATCCTTCTGTTTTACTTTGAAAAGGTCTGACTTCCTAATCTCGACCTTGATAGCCCCGGCGTGTGCTTTTATGAAGGAATATGCAAGCATAACAAACGAGTCAATAGAATCAGGAGGTAAGTTGTGGTACCATATCATAACTCCCTTTGACAGGGTCACCCCGAACTTTTTCAGCAAGACAGATTCGATCTCATCATCCTCCAAGTCGTTCCCTTTGATGTCACATGTTTAGGAGGTCACACGCTCATTTGGGTCGGTTGTTCCGTTGTACTTAGTAATCTCGGGCATGCGGAACTTCTTAGGGATCGGCTTCGTAGCCGCGCTCGGAGGAAAATATTTTTGAACGAACTTCTTGGAATCCAGGCCTTTCAATATCGGCGGCGCTCCTAGGATTTGGTCGACCCTAAAATTGTAGGTTTCCACCTTTTTGTCAATAACTTCGATTTTCTTCTCCCCTGATTCTACTCGTTTTGTCAATTCCTCGAGCATGTTTATGATCTCGAGGTTAGTCCCTGATTCATTTTGATTCGACCTCTCTGCGACCGGTTCATCCCTACGGGCGACTTCCCGGGATGGATCGGGTTCAATACTGCTCGGCGCGCGACTTTCGCTCTGCAACTGGGCTATCGCCGCCAGTTGAGCCTGCAATATTTTTTAGATCACCCGTAAATTGATCCCGTCTCCTCCAATGTTTTATGTATTTTGGGCTGTCGATCGGGCTCTACCACGGACGCTATTCTCGGGGTCGGTAGACAGATTTGTGTTGATGGCCATATGCGAGTTAGCATCAATCGGGACCGCGATCGGAATTCCGATAGGATCAATGGGTGTTACCTCGTCACTGGACACTAGGTTGTTATTTTTACCGCGATTACCGAACTCATTGTAAGCATGTAAGGGTGCTGAGGAGAGTTGGACATTTTTAGCTTTAACCTGAAATTAGAGACACTTCAAAGAACAAGTGTAAAGGCATGTGTGTTATGAAAATTTGTATCAAATAATCACTATTATCCTTAGCCCCGCGGTGGGCGCCAATCTGTTTACCCTCAAAATCGAATAACAATTTAATTTGTAAGTGGTTTTACGGATATACGGATTAACTTGACAAAAAGTGATAAATTAAGTTGCAATTGAAATATATAATGATAAAGTAAATTCAAACCACATGAATTGGAAAATTTCAGTCTTGGAAGATTAGTCACCCTCGAACCGGATGCACTTCTATCGGTATCAAGATACAGAAGAATAAGAGCTTAAAGAGAAAATTAATAATGTACTGCTTTGGAATCCATGCTACAATATTTTCTATGAATTATCAGACCCCTTTTATATAGTAATAGAGTCCTACTTTAGGTCCAATTGTATAAAAGGTGAAAATCTCTTGATTTATTGATTGCCGGATCCTTATTGGTACATGCCGAGATTCTCACCGTAATATCCGACCGGTCACGGTTCTTTCGGTCTTCTGTTGGCTATGCTAACAATATTTCCTCGAGCTCGTTCGAGGCTAGGATCGATTCCGGGATCACGACCTCGATATTCTCGAAGGCAGGCGCACTGCCACTGCCCCCGAGTTCTAGCCACTACTAAAAAATCGGGAAAAAACGACCACCAAAAGCGACCAAAGTTGGTCCCTAAACAGTGAAAAGCGACCAAAATGCGTCCAAACAGGCTTGGTCGCTATTTTGTCGGTCCCTTTAACATAGAGACCAAAGTTGGTCGCTAATTAGCGACCAACTTTGGTCTCTATGTTAAAGGGACCAAATATTCTGGGTATCAAAAAAAGAGACCAACTTTGGTCGCTTTATTATTTTAATAATATATATTAAGCGACCAAAGTTGGTCTCTATATTTAAATTACAATATTTTATTTATTATTATACAAAATATAGCGACCAACTTTGGTCTGTAAATAAAATATAATATTTTAAAATCTTGAAAATAGCGACCAAAGTTGGTCGCTTTTTTATTATTTATTTAATTTGTTTTAAATAAAAGCGACCACAATTGGTCGCTAAAGTCCAGGAAAAATATATTTTTTAATAACATAGCGACCAAAGTTGGTCACTATCCTGAAAATCTGTGTTAATTAGCGACCACCTTTGGTCGCTATTATGGAAATCTGGGTTCAATAGCGACTAACTTTGGTCGCTTTTCTGGGTTTTATTTTGGCAGAAACTGCCTATTTTGGCAGCCACACCACCTGCCAGCATACCAAATCCTATTACAACAACAACAACAACATTATAAAATCACAACATCAATAATAATACTAACACAACAACAATACGAACTTACAACACAACAACAACATTAAAACCAATATTAAAACCAACATTAAAAACCAACAACGTATAAAGTTCAATAGAACTAACACATTTAACTAATAAAACTAAGTTAACACTTATTACAAGCCCATTCCAAAACGGACCAAAGTTCTATTGTCTAGTTGAAAGTATATAAAAGTACTCAATGATTGTTTCATTCTATATCATTATCATCACCGTCTGATAAATCTTAGTTATCAAGACGGTAATGAGAAGGGTCATTTCGTGGTGGACGAGAAGAACGATCACGGGGAGGA
>ML265678.1:0-20950 GCA_005239495.1 Nicotiana undulata
GGAATGCGGTTCGCATCCTTCTTGTTCTCATCGCATATCTAAACCCTAGTTTCCTGGTCGTCGCCACATTGTTGATTTGCAGTTCGCATTGTTGATGTGCGACCGCAGATTGACATCCCATTCTTGGTGCAGCTTCAGGCATCAGGGATTCTGCGGTTAAGTATGCGGCTCGCATGTGAGTTATGCGATCGCATACTAGACCGCATTTAGCTCTTGAGATTGGCCCATCTTTTCTGTTGCGGTATGCGATCCCAGGGTGCATTATGCGTTTCGCATTTGAGTTATGCGACACTCTCTTGTCAGATATGCGATCGCATAGTGTTGTTTCCCTCACTTTTTTAGCTTTTTTTCTTTCTTTTCATGGTCTTGAGTATTTACATCTCATGCTCTGCAAAACGTCAAAATTCTATAAGTATAGAGGGAAAATGCTCTTGAAACAAACTATAATTTAAGCAATTTGGTATTAAATGTGCCGAAGTTCTCTGGCACATCACTCACCTCGCGTAGAACCTACTTCCCGGGTCAAGAATGTGCCCCAAACTCCAAACTTGTCACCCAAGGTTTCGAAACAGCCAAATATTATTTAAATACATTAATATACACTCAAAAGTATGAAATTCTATTACTAGTTTAGCTAATTCATCATTCTTGAAGAAATCCCAAAATACACCCCCGGGCCCACATGCTCGGATTCCGGAAATCTTCGAAGAAATCACTCACCCATAACCTAAGGATCATTATTATATAGTTTTTGTATGATTTCACGGTAGAAAAGGGGTGAAATTCCCTAAAATTCATCAACCCTAGGTTTGTACTCTAACCCATGAATTATCACTAATTAGTGTGTTAATCTACCCTAAAATTCAAGTATTCAACTTAATTTATAGTGGGAATCACTTACCTCTCAGTTGCTAGGGGAAATCTTCTCTTTGGAAGCTCCCAAAATCGCCACAAGTGAAGAAAGAATGGCTAGAATGGGACTAAGTCCCGTTTAAGAACACACTGCCAAGCTGCCCATTAAATGCGATCGTAGCTGGGTCAATGCGATCGCAGAGAGTAAAGAACCTGGGCCCCTGAAGACTACTATGCGATCGCAGAGAGGGCCTTGCGATCACAGAGAGTAAGTGGCCTGGGCTCCTAAAGGGCATACTGTGCGACCGCGGACGGGGAGCATGCGATCGCGGAAGGCTATCTGACAGGCCTATGCGATCGCGAGGGAGGGGTATGCGATCACAGAGAGCAATTGACTGGTCCAGGCCACAGCCCAACCTAGCGCGAACGCGGACAGACCTGTGCGATCGCACATGTCATTTCTCACCCCCAGCCCATTCCTTCTATGCGATCGCAACAGGGCACCCGCGATCACAGAGAAGGAAACCAGACAGAAAAATCTGGTGTTTTGGATTTAACTCCGAGGGGTCCGAAACTCACCCGAGTCCCTCGGGACCCCGTCCAAAGGCACTGACAAGTCTGTATTCATGATACGGACTCGCTCAAATTTACGGAACGTGAAAAACAATGACGAAACTAAGAATCCAACCCCAAAACCAAATTGAATCAAACTTTGAACTTAGAGTTCTAGAATTCGGTTTCAATGCGCTTAACCGACCTATACTACTCGGAATGACACCAAATTTTGCGAGCAAGTCATGAATGACATAACAGAACTATTTCCGGTCTCGGAATTCCGTTCGGACCTCGATAACACAAAAACACGTTCCAACCCAAATTATGAACTTAAGGAAACTCTACTTTCGCTATTTGGCGTCGAAACACTCCCGGGTCATCCAAAACCCATTCCAGACATACGTACAAGTCCGAAATCATCATACGAAGCTATTGGAATTTTCGAAACTCGATTCCGAGGTCGTTTAATCAAAATGTTGACCAAAGTCAAACTTGACTTTAAAAGCCAACTTTAAGGAACCAAGTGTTCTATATTCTATTTTAAACACTTCAAATCCCAAACCACCCGTCCCCGCAAGTCACAAATCATGATAAGCCTCTACGTGAAGTATTATTTGGGGGAACATGTTCCGAATACGAAAAATGACCGGTTGGGTGGTTACATTCTCCACCTCTTAAACAAACGTTCGTCCTCGAACGGGTCTAGAATCGTACCTGAAGTGCCGAATAAGTGTGGATATATGCTCCGCATGTCCTCCTCGGACTCCCAAGTCGCCTCCTCGACTGGTTGGCCCCGCCACTGGACCTTCACAGCAGAAACTCTCTTAGACCTCAACTGGCGGTCCTGTCTATCAATAATAACAACTGGCTCTTCCTCGTAGCCCAATCTCTCATCCAGCTAAATAATGCTGAAATCGACCACGTGAGAGAAGTCGGGGTGATATCTCCGGAGCATGGATACATGGAAGACCGGATGGACTCCTGATAACCTAGGAGGTAAAGCAAGCTCATAAGCAACCTCCCCAACTCGCCTCAATACCTCAAAAGGGCCTATAAACCTCGGGCTCAACTTTCCCTTCTTCCCTGTTACGACCCGAAATCCCACCTTCAGGCCGTGACTACGTCTAATGTTGAGCCCGCTAGACAAGACAACGTGGAAAACCACACTAACATATTATCGAGGAAATAATAGAATTTACTAGAAACATATTATAATTCTTAGCACGGAAGTAGATAAATTTCAAAACTAGGTGGAAGTAACAAAATACAATACGTCGCAACAATTCCAAAAACCTGGAGTCACTTCTCACGGACATGCTAACAGAGTGCTAAATACAAAGTCTGAAGAAAAATACATGAACTGTCTCAGAAAAATAAGATAAATATAAGACAGAATAGGCAAATGGAGATAGAGGAGACGCCAAGGCCCACGAACGTCTGCGGGTCTACCTTGGAATCTCTAAGGTGGACTGAAGGATACTCCCTCTAGCGAAGTCCACTGGGTCCGGCAGAGGGATCTGGACAACAATAAGAAGTGCAGGTGTAGCATCAGTACAACCGACTCCATGTGCTGAGTAAGTGCCGAGCCTAACCTCGGCCGAAGTAGTGGCGAGGCTAGACACGACAACGATAACATACCTATACAGTTCTACCAAAAATATAGCAGAGAAGTAACATATATTTAACAGATAAACAGGTAGTACAGGAACAAGTAAGAGGGAAACAAGTATGAAGAAAAATGAGATATCGAATACAATAAATAAACAGATAAATGAATGGCACGACATCACCCTTCGTGCTTTTACTCTCGTCCTCACGATGCAACAAGTAAATATATGAAATGATTGCAATAATAAATGAAATGAATGGCACGACATCACCCTTCGTTCTTTACTCTCTTCCTCACAGTACAATAATGAATAAATGAAATGAATGGCAAGACATCACCCTTCGTGCTTTTACTCTCTTCCTCACATTGCAATAGTAAATAAATAAATGAAATGAATGGCAAGACATCACCCTTCGTGCTTTTACTCTCTTCCTCACATTGCAATAATAAATAAATGAAACGAATGATATGAATGAATGGCATGGCATCACCCTTCGTGCTTTACTCTCTTCCTCACCCAAGTAATATCAACAATAAATAACAACTTGGAAAGGAAATCAATTACCGAACTTTCAATTCATAACCACCCGACATAGGGAATAACAACTAAAATCAACACATTTGCCCGGCAAGGGTCTCAGCTATAACCAATTCCTTACGAGTACATAACTTAATGATTCTGGGTCCTCAACTAGGATATCACAACACAGTTCTTAATCAAGTAGTCTCCATAGTTAAACAATTTTCCAAATGAACTACTTCATAACACAATAATCGTTGAGGTAATAACAAATAATTAAGCAAAACAGACTCACGTGCATACTTGACACACAATGCATAGGTACTCGTCACCTCACCTATGCATTAGACATGATAGAACACATAGTACATAGGGAACAATACCTATTCCCTCACCAAAGTTAGGCAAGACACTTACCTCGGGTCCAAAAATAGCAATTTAAGCCTCTAACACCGCCTTTCCTTTTGAATTCAACTCCGAAATGACAATATCTAGACATAATTAACTTGTTAACATCAGTAATGACTCATTAATACAATCCCATAGCCTAAATATACAATTCCTAGCATTCTTCAAAAAATACCAAAATTCGACCCCGGGCCCGCTTGGTCCAAACACGAGGCTCGGACCAAAACCCGATNCCTAGCATTCTTCAAAAAATACCAAAATTCGACCCCGGGCCCGCTTGGTCCAAATACGAGGCTCGAACCAAAATCCGATTACCCATACCCCCACGAGTTCAAATATAAAATTTGTTTTGTAATCCGACCCCAAATTGAGGTTGAA
This sequence comes from Nicotiana undulata, assembly GCA_005239495.1. Taxonomy (NCBI): domain Eukaryota; kingdom Viridiplantae; phylum Streptophyta; class Magnoliopsida; order Solanales; family Solanaceae; genus Nicotiana; species Nicotiana undulata. The sequence goes on from ML265678.1 coordinate 4,323, forward strand.
TTACCCAAAATCCCATAAACCCTAACTCTACCCCAAACCCCTAATTCCTACTTTGATTGTAAGATTTTAGGCCTAGATTCTAGTGATTAGAGAAGGAAAATGGAAGAAATTGGTGTTAGGAACACTTACCCAAATGGTTATGAAGGAAAAAATGGCTTGGAGGTCTTCAATGGGGCTTGGAGAAGAAGAAGGAATTGAAAATTATGAAAATCCCGTATGGTATTCTGTTTTTGGGGTATTTTAATAACTAGGCAAAAATACCCTTCGCGTTCGCGGGCCCTTGGCTGCGTTCGCGAAGGGTTAGCTGCTGGGACCTACGCGTTCGCGGAGCTAGGTCCGCGTCGCGAAGGTATGACTTCCTAGGCCTCCGTGTTCGCGAGCCTACGCCTGCGTTCGCGAAGAACAAAACTACCCTGCCCCCGACCTCACCCTAAGCCTACGCATTCGCACCCCTGGGGACGCGTTCGCGTAGAAGCACTGTCCAGTGCTCCGCGTTTGCGTCTCCCTCTACGCGTTCGCGTAGAGTAAAACCCAGGCCACCATTATTTACCCTTCTCGTTCGCGAGCCCTTGGCCGCGTTCGCGAAGGGTATTACACCAGACACCAGCAAATCATCAAAAACACCAGATGTTTCCACTTTGCACACCCCGTTAACTACCCGAATTTCACCCGAGCCCTCGGGACTCAAAACCAAAAACACACGCAACTCCCAAATCATCATACAGACTTATTCAAGTGCTATAACCACCGAAATAACCACAAAATCAATGAATTAATCCTCAAAACTCATAGAAATTTTCTTAAAACTTCATAAGGCTCAATTATTCCAATTTTGATCCGAATCACGTCATATAAAGTCTGTTTTACACCAAAATTTACAGGTAAGTCATATAACATATATTAAACCTGTTTCGGGCTCCGGAACCATAATACAGGCCCGGTAACACATGTTTCACATAAAAATTCATTTTCGAAAACCTTTATATTTTTCAGAAAACAATTTTCTTTAAATATTCATTTCTCGGACTAGGGACCTCTGAATTCGATTCCGGGCATAGGCCCAAGTCCCATATTTTCCTACGGACCCTCCGGGACCATCAAATCACGGGTCTGGGTCCGTTTACCAAAAATGTTGACCAAAGTCAACTGTATTCAATTAATTACTGCAAATTCAACTTATTATCAAATTTTCACATAAAGGCTTCTCGGCTACGCGCCCGGGCTGTGCACGCACATCGAGGGGATATTAATGGAGGCTTTCGGGGCCTCGGAACACAGATTTAGTTAAATTAACACAAGATGACCTTTTGGGTCATCACAATCTCCACCTCTAAAACAAACTTTCGCCCTCGAACGGACATAGAAGGTACCTGAGTCTGGGAAAAGGTGGGGATAACGGCTCCGCATATCGGACTCGGATTCCCAAGTAGCTGCCTTGGCAGGCTGACCTCTCCACTGAACACGAACCGAAGGATAACTCTTCGATCTCAACTGACGAACCTGCCTAGCTAATATGGCCACCGACTCCTCCTCATAAGTCAGATCCTTGTCCAACTGGACATCGCTGTAGTCGAGAACATGATATGGGTCTGCGATGTACCTCCGGAGCATAGATACATGAAACACTAGATGCACTGCTGATAAATGCGGTGGCAAGGCAAGTCTGTAGGCCACCTCTCCTACCTTATCCAAAATCTCAAATTGACCAATGTACCTAGGGCTCAACTTGCCCTTCTTCCCGAACCTCATCACGCCTTTCATAGGAGACACTCTAAGAAACACCTGATCTCCTATCATGAAAGCCAAATCTCAAACTCTGCGATCCGCATAACTCTTTTGCCTGGACTGAGCTGTGCGAAGTCTATCCTGAATAATCTTCACCTTGTCCAAGGCATCCTGGACTAGCTCAGAACCCAACAATCTAGCCTCTCCCGGCTCAAACCATCCAATTGGAGACCGACACCGTCTACCATACAACGCCTCATACGGAGACATCTGAATGCTTGACTGATAGCTGTTGTTGTAGGCAAACTCAGCTAAAGGCAAGAACTGGTCCCATGAACCACCAAAATCAATGACACAGGCCCCCAACATATCCTCCAAGATCTGAATAGTATGCTCGGACTGTCCGTCCGTCTGAGGGTGAAATGCTATGCTCAAATCAATCTGGGTACCCAACTCTCGCTGAAATACTCTCCAGAAATGGGAGGTAAACTGAGTACCTCTGTCTGATATAATGGATAAGGGCACGCCATGCAATCTGACAATCTCTCTCATATAAATCTTTGCCAACTTCTCTGCTGAATACGACACTAATACCGGAATGAAGTGCGCTGACTTGGTCAGCCTATCCACAACAACCCAAACCGCATCAAACATCCTCTAATTCCGTGGGAGCCCAACTACAAATTCCATGGTGATACGCTCCCACTTCCACTCAGGAAGCTGAATCTGCTGCATCAAACCACCGGGTCTCTGGTGCTCGTACTTAACCTGCTGACAGTTCAAACACCGAGCTACATAAGCCACAATGTCCTTCTTCATTCTTCGCTACCAATAATGCTGCCGCAAGTCCTGGTACATCTTTGTGGTGCCCAGATAGAATATCGGGAACTATGGGCCTCTTGAAGTATCAACTCACGAATACCATCCACATCGGGTACACAAATGCGACCCTGCATCCTCAAAACCCCCTCATCATCAACCGTAACCCGCTTGGCATCACCGTGCCTGACTCTGTCTCTGAGAACACATAAGTGACGTTCATTATACTGCCTGGCACAAATACGATCATACAATGAAGAATGAGCTACGGTATGGGCCAACACACTACCAGACTAAGAAACCTCCAATCTCACAAAACGGTTGGCTAAAGCCTGAACATCCAAAGCAAGAGGCCGCTCTCCAACTGATAAATAGGCAAGACTACCCATGCTGACTGACTTCTGGCTCAAAGCATCGACCACAACATTGGCCTTCCCCGGATGATAAAGAATAGTTATATCATAATCCTTCAACAACTCTAACCACCTCCTCTGCCTCATGTTCAACTCCTTTTGCTTGAACAGGTACTGCAAACTCTTGTGATCCGTGAATACCTCACATGGTACCCCATACAAATAGTGCCTCCAGATCTTCAAGGCATGAACAATCGCCGCTAACTCCAAGTCATGAACTGGATAATTCTTCTCCTAGATCTTCAACTGAAGAGAAGCATAGGCTATGACCTTGCCATCCTGCATCAATACCGCACCAAGCCTAACCCGTGAAGCATCACAATACACGGTATACAGTCCTGAACTTGTTGGCAAAACTAAAATTGGTGCCATAGTCAAGGCTATCTTGAGCTTCTGAAAGCTCGCATCGCACTCATTCGACCACCTGAACTGAGCACTCTTCTGTGTCAGCCTGGTCATCGGGGCTGCTATAGATGAAAAGCCCACCACAAATCGGCGATAATAACCTGCTAAGTCCAAGAAGCTCCGAATCTCTGTGGCTGAAGTGGGCCTAGGCCAATCTCTAACTGCTGAAACCTTCTTGGGATCTACCTGAATTCCCTCTGCCGACACCACGTGGCCCAAGAATGCCACAGAACCCAACTAGAACTCACATTTAGAAAACTTGGCGTACAACTGCCTACCCCTCAGGGTCTGAATAACAACTCGAAGATGCCGCTCATGCTCCTCTCGGCTACGGGAGTATATCAAGATATCATCAATAAACACAATCACGAACGAGTCCAAATAAGGCCTGAACACTCGGTTCATCAACTCCATAAAATTAGCGGGGGAATTTGTCAACCCAAATGACATAACCAGAATCTCATAATGCCCATAACGAGTACGAAAGGCTGTCTTAGGAACGTCGGACGCCCTGATCCTCAGCTGATGGTAACCAGATCTCAAGTCTATCTTGGAAAACACTGTAGCACCCTAAAGCTGGTCAAATAGATCATCAATCCTCGACAAAGGATACTTGTTCTTAATGGTTACCTTATTCAACTGCCGGTAGTCAATACACATCCTCATTGAGCCATCTTTCTTCTTCACGAACAACACTGGAGCACCCCAAGGAGAAACGCTAAGCCTAATGAAGCCTTTATCCAACAAATCCTGCAACTGCTCCTTCAACTCCTTCAACTCTGGCGGGGCCATACTATACGGCGGAGTGGAAATAGGCTGAGTTCCCTCAGCTACCTCAATACAAAAGTCAATATCCCTATCGGGTGGCATACTCGGCAGGTCAGCAGGGAATACCTCTGGAAACTCATGAACTACGGGCACAGACTCCAGGGAAGGAACCTCGGCACTAGAATCACGAACATAGGCCAGATAGGCCAAACAACCCTTCTCGACCATGCGCTGAGCCTTCATATAAGAAATAACTCTACCAGAAGAATGACTAGGAGTCCCCCTCCACTCCAAACGAGGTACCCCTGGCAAGGCCAAGGTCACTGTCTTGGCATGACAGTCCAGAATAACATGATAGGGAGATAGCCAATCCATCCCCAATATAACATCAAAGTCGACCATATGAAGAAGCAAAAGATCAACCTGAGTCTCCAGACCACCAATAACTACTAAGCAAGCACGGTAGACTCGATCTACCACTATAGAATCACCCACCGGTGTAGACAAATGCACAACAGTACTCAAGGAATCACCGGGCATACTCAAATAAGGGGCAAAATATGAAGACACATAGGAGAATGTAGAATCCGGATCAAATAACACCAAAGCCTCTCGGCTGCAAACTGAAACCGTACCTATAATAACTGCGTCAGAAGCCTCAACATAAATATAGGCAGGAAAAGCATAGCACCGGGGCTGAGCCCCTCTAACTTGCACATCTCTGGGTCTACCGACTACGGGCTGACCTCTACCTCTCATGGCCTGCCCTCCACCTCTATGAGTCTGTCCTCCACCTCTAGCACCACGACCACCACCCCTAGCTGGCTGAGGGGGTGGGGGTGCACCTGCTACGGAGACCATGGTGCGAGAACGCTGATACTGAGAGCTACCAGAAACCCTGGGGCAATACCTCGCAATGTGTCCATGAACACCACAAGAATAACAAGGTCTTTGCTGATGTGGCTGATGACTCTAGAACTACCCCTGACGACCCTGATAACCACCCTGGTAGCTCTGAAGTGGTTGTGCACTAATAGGTGCTGGTGGTGCACTAATAGGGGCTGGCGGTGCACGGTGAGATACCTGAAGTGCTGACTGAAAAGGTCGGGGTGGATGGCCTCTATCGAAAAAATCCCTGCCTCCAGATGAGGCTCCACTGAATCTACCAAAGTGACGGGGCCTCTTGTCTGCCCCCTGACCACCTCCCTGTGACAGAATCATCTCAATCCTCCTGGCCATATCGGCCACATCCTGGAATGAAATATCGGTACCTGACTCCCTGGCCATCTGGAGTCTGATGGGCTGAGCTAAACCCTCAATAAATCTCTGCACTCTCTCACGATCAGTGGGAAGTATCATAAGTGCATGCCTGGCTAGAGTGATGAACTTGGTCTCGTACTGAGTGACAGACATAGATCCCTGCTGGAGGCGCTCAAACTGTCTCCGAAGATCCTCCATCTGAGTAACTGGAAGGAACTTCCCCAAGAATAACTCGGAGAAATGAGCCCAAGTCAATGGTGCAGACCCAGCTGGTCTGGTAAAGCAATAGTCTCTCCACCAAGTCTTGGCTGCGCCAGATAATTAAAAAGTAGCAAAGTCAACTCCATTGGACACTATGCCCATGTTCCGAAGAACCTCATGACAGTTGTCCAAATAATCCCGTGGATCCATTGATGGTGCACCAGTAAAAGTAGTAGTTAATAACTTGGTGAACCGATCTAGTCTCCATAAAGCATCTGCTGACATAGCTGCACCCTCGGCTGCCGGTGCCATAATACCCGGCTGAGCTACTCCAGCTGTCTGAGGTGTTGGAGTCTGAAAATGAGTGGCAACCTGCTCTGGGGTATGAATAACAGGGGTCTGGGTCCCTCCCCCAGCCTGAGATCCATCTGGTGCAGTAGGAAGAAGACCACCCTGAGCCACACTCTCCATGAGTCCCAGTAAGCGGACTAGAGCGTCCTGAAGCACCGGGGTAGCAATGAACCCCTCTGGGACCTGAGTTGGCCCAACTGGGACTGTCTGAGCAGGAACCTCACCGACATAATCTACCTGTGGGTCCTCAACTGGAGCTGCTGCTCTAGCTGTGCCTCGGCCTCTAGCACGACCTCGACCTCGACCCCTCGTTAGAGCTGCAATAGGAGGATCAGGCTGCTGATCGGTCGATGAGGAAGCACGCATTCTCTCCATCTACGAGAGAGTAATTAGAGACTCGATTAGTATTTAAAATTCAGTTGGCACGACAGAGAATGAAAGATGCGGAGTTATTCCTAACTTTGCAGCCTTTGGGGGATAAGCACAGACGTCTCACTACCGATCCCTCAGATTCTACCAAGTTTGTCCGTGAGTTGTGAGACCTAAGAAACCTAGTGCTCTGATACCAACTTGTCACGACCCGAAATCCCACCTTCAGGCCGTGACTGCGTCTAACGTTAAGCCCGCTAGACAAGCCAATGTGGAAAACTACACTAACATATTATCATGGAAATAATATCATTTACTAGAAACAGATTATAATTCTTAGCAGGAAAGTAGATACATTTCAAAACTAGGTGGAAGTAACAAAATACAATACGTCGCAATAATTCCCAAAACCCGGAGTCACTTCTCACAGACATGCTAACAGAGTGCTAAATACAAAGTCTGAAGAAAAATACATGAACTGTCTCAGAAAACTAAGATAAATATAAGACAGAATAGGAAAATGGAGATAGAGGAGACGCCAATGCCCACGAACGTTTACGGGTCTACCTTGGAATCTCTGAGGTGGACAGAAGGATACTCCCTCTAGCGAAGTCCACTGGGTCCGACAGCGGGATCTGCACAACAATAAGAAGTGCAGGTGTAGCATCAGTACAACCGACACCATGTACTGAGTAAGTGCCGAGCCTAACCTCGACCGAAGTAGTGGCGAGGCTAGACACGACAACGATAACATACCTGTACAATTCTACAAAAAATATAGTAGGGAAGTAACAGATATTTAACAGATAAGCAGGTAGTACGGGAACAAGTAAGAGGGCAACAAGTATGAAGAAAAATGAGATATCGAATACAATAAATAAACAGATAAATGAATGGCACGGCATCATCCTTCGTTCTTTTACTCTCGTCCTCACGATGCAACAAGTAAATATATGAAATGATTGCAATAATAAATGAAATGAATGGCACAGCATCACCCTTCGTGCTTTACTCTCTTCCTCACAGTACAATAATGAATAAATGAAATGAATGGAACGACATCACCCTTCGTGATTTTACTATCTTCCTCACATTGCAATAGTAAATAAATAAATGAAATGAATGGCACGACATCACCCTTCGTGCTTTTACTCTCTTCCTCACCCAAGTAATATCAACAATAAATAACAACTTGGCAAGGAAATCAATTACCGAACTTTCAATTCATAACCACCCGACATGGGGAATAGCAACTAAAATCAACACATCTGCCCGGCAAGGGTCTCAGCTATAACCAATTTCTTACGAGTACATAACTTAATGATTCTGGGTCCTCCACTGGGATATCACAACACAATTCTTAATCAAGTAGTCTCCATAGTTAAACAATTTTCCAAATGAACTACTTCATAACACAATAATCGTTGAGGTAACAACAAATAATTAAGCAAAACGGACTCACGGGCATACTTGACACACAATGCATAGGTACTCGTCACCTCACCTCTGCATTGGAAATGACACATAGCACATAGGGCACAATACCTATTCCCTCACCAAAGTTAGGCAAGACACTTACCTCGGGTACAAAAATAGCAATTTAAGCCTCTAACACCGCCTTTCCTTTTGAATTCAACTCCGAAACGACAATATCTAGACATAATTAACTTGTTAACATCAATAATGACTCATTAATACAATCCCATATCCTAAATATACAATTCCTAGCATTCTTCCAAAAATACCAAAATTCGGCCACGAGCCCGCTTGGTCCAAACACGAGGTTCGGACCAAAACCCAATTACCCATACCCCCACGAGTTCAAATATAAAATTTGTTTTGAAATCCGACCCCAAGTTGAGGTTGAATTACCCAAAATCCCATAAATCCTAACTCTACCCCAAACCCCTAATTCCTACTTTGATTTTAAAATTTTAGGCCTAGATTCTAGTGATTAGGGAAGGAAAATAGATGAAATTGGTGTTAGGAACACTTACCCAAATGTTTATGGAGGAGAAAATGGCTTGGAGGTCTTCAATGGGGCTTGGAGAAGAAGAAGGAAGTGAAAATTATGAAAATCCCGTATGGTATTCTGTTTTTGGGGTATTTTAATAACTGGGCAAAAATACCCTTCGCGTTCGCGGGCCCCTGGCCGCGTTCGCGAAGGGTTAGCTACTGGGACCTACGCGTTCGCGGAGCCAGGGCCGCGTTCGCGAAGGTCTGACTTCCTAGGCCTCCGCGTTCGCGAGCCTACGCCAGCGTTAGCGAAGAACAAAACTACCCTGCCCCCCGACCTCACCCTAAGCCTACGCGTTCGCACCCCTGGGGACGCGTTCGCGTTCGCGTAGAAGCACTGTCCAGTGCTCCGCGTCGCGTCTCCCTCTACGCGTTCGCGTAGAGTAAAACCCAGACCACCATTATTTACCCTTCTCGTTCGCGAGCCCTTGGCCGTGTTCGCGAAGGGTATTACACCAGACACCAGCAAATCATCAAAAACACCAGATTTTTCCACTTTGCACACCCCGTTCACTACCCGAAACTCACCCGAGCCCTCAGGACTCAAAACCAAAAACACACGCAACTCCCAAATCATCATACCGACTTATTCAAGTGCTAAAACCACCGAAATAACATCAAAATCAATGAATTAAACCTCAAAACTCATAGAATTTTTCTTAAAACTTCATAAGGCTCAATTATTCCAATTTTGATCCGAATCACGTCATATTAAGTCCGTTTTACACCAAATTTTACAGGTAAGTCATATAACATATATTAAACTTGTTCCGGGCTCCGGAACCATAATACGGTCCCGGTAACACAGGTTTCACATAAAAATTCATTTTCGAAAACCTTTATATTTTTCAAAAAATAATTTTCTTTAAAAATTCATTTCTCGGACTTGGAACCTCAGAATTCGATTCCAGGCATACGCCCAAGTCCCATATTTTCATACGGACCCTCCGGGATCGTCAAATCACGGGTCCGGGTCCGGGTCCGTTTACCAAAAATGTTGACCAAAGTCAACTGTATTCAATTAATTACTGCAAATTCAACTTATTATCAAATTTTCACATAAAAGGCTTCTCGGCTACGCGCTCGGGCTATGCACACACATCGAGGGGAGATTAACGGAGGCTTTCGGGGCCTCAAAACACAGATTTAGTTAAATTAACATAGGATGACCTTTTGGGTCATCATATTCCCGAATCTCATAATGCCCTTCATCGGCGAAACCTTCAGCAGAACCTTATCTCCCTCCATAAATGATACATCACGAGCCCTCTGATCTGCGTAGCTCTTCTGTCTAGACTGTGCTGTGCGGAGCCTCTCCTGAATTAACTTCACCTTCTCTAAAGCATCTCTCACCAGGTCTATACCATATAACTTAGCCTCGCCAGGCTCAAACCACCTGATGGGAGAACGACATCGCCGACCATACAAAGCCTCAAATGGAGCCATCTCAATGCTGGACTGATAACTATTATTGTAAGCAAACTCGGACAAAGGCAAGAACTGGTCCCACTGGCCTCCAAGGTCAAGCACACATGCTTTGAGCATGTCCTCCAATATCTGAACTGTACGCTTCGACTGACTGTCATTCTGTGGATGAAAAGTTGTGCTGAGATCTATCTGAGTGCCCATCTCTCTATGCAATGCTCTCTAGAAGTGCGAGGTTAACTAAGGACCTCGATCTGATATAATGGACACCGGTATGCCGTGCAATCTGACTATCTCTCGAATAAAGATCTGAGCTAACCTCTCAGAAGTATAAGTAGTAGCTACAGGGATGAAATGCGCCAATTTGGTTTATCTATCCACAATGACCCAAACCGCGTCAACCTTCTGCAAAGTCCGAGGCAACCCAACCACGAAGTCCATAGTAATGCGCTCCCACTTCTACTCAGGAATGGGCATCTGCTGAAGTAGGCCTCCTGGCCTTTGATGCTCATACTTAACCTGCTGGCAATTAAGATACCTAGCCACATACTCCACGATGTCTTTCTTCATCCGCCTCCACCAGTAATGCTGCCTCAAATCACGATACATCTTCGTAGCACCCGGGTGGACAGAGTATCGCGAACTGTGTGCCTCCTCTAAGATCCTATGCCTTAAGCCATCAACATTAGGAACACACAAACGATCCTGAAGTCGCAAAACACCATCCTCGCCAATAGTAACCTCCTTGGCACCACCCTGAACCACTGTCTCTCGTAGCTCTGCCAAGCGTGGATCATCATACTGCCGAGCCTTAATCTCCCCCAATAATGAAGACTGAGCAACCACATGCGTAAGAACTCGTTAAGGCTCTGAAAGATCTAATCTCATCAAGCGATTAGACAAGGACTGAATGTCCAAGGCTATAGGTCTCTCCTCAGTTGCAATATAAGCCAAGCTACCCATACTCTCTGCCTTCCTACTCAAAGCATCTGCTACCACATTCGCCTTGCTCGAATGATAAAGAATGGTGATGTCATAATCCTTTAGCAACTCAAGCCACATATGCTTCCTCAAATTAAGATCCCTCTGCTTGAACAAGTGCTGCAAGCTGCGGTGGTCGGTATAAACATCACAAGACACCCCATATAGGTAATGCCTCCAAATCTTAAGAGCATGAACAATCGCCGCCAACTCTAAATCGTGTACAAGGTAATTCTTCTCATGAACCTTTAGCTAGAGCGAAACATAAGCAATAACTCTCCCTTCCCGCATCAATACACACCTTAAGCCAACGCGTGAAGCGTCACAATGCATCATATACATCCCCGAACTGCAAGGCAATACTAGAACTGGTGCCGAAGTCAATGCCGTCTTGAGCTTCTGAAAGTTCGCCTCACACTCGTCGGACCACCAATCTAGTCAATGGGGCTGCAATGGATGAAAAGCCCTCCACAAATCGCCTGTAGTAGCCTGCTAGACCCAAGAAACTCCTGATCTCTGTAGCTGAAGTAGGACGTGGCCAACTCTGAACTGCCTCAATCTTCTTAGGATCAACCTTGATACCCTCTCCAGATACCATATGACTCAAGAATGCCACGGAATCCAACCAAAACTCACACTTGGAGAACTTAGCATATAACTTCTGTTCCAGCAAAGTCTAGAGCACAACTCTCAAATGCTGCTCGTGCTCTCCTAGGCTACGTGAGTAAATCAAAATGTCATCAATGAATACATTGACAAAGGAATCAATAAACGGCCTGAACACCCTGTTCATCAAGTCCATAAATGCTACTGGGGAATTAGTCAAGCCAAAGGACATCACCAAGAACTCATAGTGGCCATATCTCGTACGAAAAGCAGTCTTCGGGACATCTGAGGCCCGAATCTTCAACTGATGATAGCCTAATCTCAAGTCAATCTTAGAAAATACCCTGGCGCCCTGTAACTGGTCAAACAAATCATCAATGCGCGACAATGGATACTTGTTCTTGATAGTAACTTTGTTCAACTGGCGGTAATCAATACAAATCCGCATAGACCCATCCTTCTTCTTCACAAATAGAGCTGGAGCACCCCACAGCGATACACTCGGCCTGATAAACCCCTTAGACAACAACTCCTCAAGCTGCTCCTTCAACTCCTTCAACTCCTTAGGACCCATACGATACGGGAGAATGGAAATAGGCTGAGTATCTGGAGCTAAATCAATGCAGAAATCAATATCCCGATCCGGAGGCATGCCTGGAAGGTCCGAAGGGAATACATCAGCAAACTCTCGAACAACTGGCACTGAATCAATAGTCGGGGACTCGGCGCTGGTGTCCCACACATAAGCAAGATACGCCAAACAACCCTTCTCGACCATATGTCGAGCCTTCAGGAAGGAAATAACTCTACTGGCTGCACTAACTGAGGAACCTCTCCACTCCAGCCTAGGAAACTCGGGCATGGCCAAATTAACCATCTTGGCATGGCAATCCAAGATGAAATGATAAGGAGATAGACAATCCATGCCCAAGATAATCTCAAAATCAACCATATCGAGCAATATAAGGTCCGCTCGAGTCTCGAACCCACAGAAGGTAATCACACAAGACCGATAAATCCGGTCTAGTACTACAGAATCACCCACGGGAGTGGATACATATATAGAAGAACCCAACTCACGCGGAACATCCAGAAAGCTAGCAAACAAGGCTGACACATATGAATAAATGGATCTTGGGTCAACTAATACTGATGCCTCTCTACCACATACTGAAATAATACATGTGATCACAACATCTGAGGCCACTGCATCTGCTCGGGCCGGGATAGCATAAAATCTGTTTGGATTACCTGAAGGCTAACCCCCGCTGGACTAAATAGAAGCTAGCTAAGCTCCCCCTACCTAGCCTCCACCTCTGGGACGACCTCTACCAGCCTGTACTACACCTCTAGGTGGACGGGGCATCGGTGCTGAGTATGGAGTCTGATAACTCTGCTGAACAACCTTGCCCCGAGGTCTGGGACAAGTCCTCCTCATATGGCCTGAATCCCCACACTCATAGCATTTCACTGGAGGCATGGCCTGTTGCCCTAAAGAAGAAGAACCTTGAATAGATGGGGGACGGTGAGAAACCTCTAGCATAGCACTGAAGTAGGGACTAGGAGAACCCTGATGACCTGAATGCCCGCCGGAGGGACCCCGAATAGCTGGTGGGTGGTAAGAACTCTCCGGCATGACGCTGAAATAGGGTCTCACTAGAGCACAACGAGAAGGTGGTGGTGGAGCTGAATATGGAGGCCTGCTGAGCTGGCCTCTACCAAACTGACCTCTACCCCTGGTTGGGGCACCTCTGAAATCTCCAGAAAATCTAGCCCTCTTATCCTGCTGACCCTGCTCTCTGCCCCTCGATCGGTAACCCTCGATCCGGCGAGCTATCTCGACCACAAGATGATAAGGAGTACCCATCTCCACCTCCCGGGCCATGTTGGCCCTAATACCTGAGTGCAACCCAGCTACAAACCTCCGCACTCTCTCAGCATCAGTAGGAAGAATCATGAGGGCATGGCGGGACAACTCTGAGAATCTGGCCTCGTAGTCTGTCACTGACATCTGCCCCTACTCCAGCTGCTCAAACTGATACCGCAGCTCTTCCCTCTCAGAGGGTGGAATATACCTGTCCAGGAATAGCTGAGTGAACTGCTCCCACGTGATAGGAGGGGAACCTGCTGGCCTACCAAGAATGTATGACTGCCACCATCTACGGGCCCTGCCCTCTAGGTGGAAAGTAGTGAAGTCTACTGTATGGGACTCCAAAATCCTCATATTGTGTAGTCTGTCCCTGCACCTATCAATAAAGTCTTGGGCATCCTCACTTATCTCACCTCCGAAGGTCGGAGGGTGCAATCGAATCCATCTATCAAGTAACTTCTGCGTATTGCCATCCGCAGCTGGTCTGAGCTCAGGTGCTGCTGCTACTGGCTGGGCTCCATCCACGGGCAGGGTACCTAGAGTCTGATATACTGCTGCTGCATGACCTGCGGCCTGGGCAGTAGGGGTCTGAACTCCCCCTCCTGCCTTAGATGTGGCAGGATCCGCTGGAAATAAACCAGCCTGGGTCATAGTATCCATGAACCGCGTCATACGACCCATGACCTCCTAAAAGCCTGATGCGGTCATAAAATCTGCTAGGGCAGGATCTGCTGGAGGCACCTCATCTTGCTGCTCAAGGACACGATCCTCTAGGGGTGCTAGTGGAGCAACTCTGGGACGCCCTCGTCCCCTACCTCGAGCTGGTGCCCTACCCCGGCCTCTGCCTCTTCCTCAGACGGCGGGGGTAGTGACATCTCCCGGGTCTGAGCTATCAGCTACACGAGTCCTCACCATCTGTGAGAGAATAGAAAAATGAGATTTAGTAAACTATCGACTACACGATAGAATAGGAATAGAGAGAGGTTTCTTAACACCCTATAGCCTCTCGAAGATAAATACAGACGTCTCCGTATCGATCCGCAAGACTCTACTAGGTTTGCCTGTGACTTGTGAGACCTACGTGAACCTAGAGCTCTGATACCATGTTGTCACGACCCAAATTCCAATTCAGGTCGTGATGGCGCCCAACACCAGAGTCAGGCAAGTCAACACTAGTTTGCTAACGAAATTACTTAAATTAATGAGATGTTCAAATACTTGTCCAGTTTCAATTTAAGAAGTCCTTTAATGAAAGTGAGGAAGTGAGGAAAATTGATTTAAAGTAACTCAAAAATCGTTTGCCAGCATAAACAGAGTAGCAAAATACTAGCGAGTGAACTACGTGTGCCAAGACCTAGTGTCACAAGTCCACAGGAAACTAGTGGAATATACAAAGCTAGACAAAAATAGAAGTACTACTATCTGAAAAGAATAGACAAGAGTATCCCAAAAATAGTAGAAAACTCCACAATGCTGCTGAGGAACGCCAAGAGGAGAAGCTCACCGTGTAGTCGAGTCCAGATAGTACTCTCAATGACGGACACCAGAACAGTGACCAGGTGCAACAGCCTCAAAACCTGTACAATTAAGTACAAAAGCGTAGCATGAGTACATATAAACAAATATGTACCCAGTGAGTATCCCGTCAAAACTCGAAGAAGTAGTGATGAGAGGTAGACGTGTTACTCACTAGGGTCGTTATCGATAATATGATTTAATAAATCTAGACATGATTAACATTTATGGAAAGCAAGTAGACATGGAGCATCCGTATATAAAGATAATGATCTACTTGCAAGTTCCAAGTAACAATATCTAATAAAAATCACAAGTTTCCTTCCCCATAGAACAATTAAATTGGTAAGAATAATAATAAGACTCTCAATCAAACACATAACATATAATATGCCGAGGCGTACGGCCGAAGCGACGCAAAATGTACATGTGCACTACCGAGGGTCGAACGGCTCGAACCATAGATGCATCTATTACTCCGCTCGCGAATCGATCATGCGACACGGTTGACATAATATAAGGCTACCCCGCTCACGAATCATACATATGACACGGGTGCTCGTAAACATACATAATGTTATCAGGCAATTCAGGAATAATTCAGGGAAACATACTTGGAAGCAGGGATTTAAGCATTTAAATTTACGTAATACTTTCTACTATTCTCACGAAATTTCAAGGATATTACATAATAGAAGTACATGTAAGGATACAGGCAAAACACGTAAAGGCATGCTTGTGAGTCCTAAAGACTCCCCGACATAGCATAATAGTAGCTACGCACGGACTCTCGTCACATTGTGCGTGCGTAGCCCTCGCAAATAAGGACATTTAGTCATTCACAATTTACCTATGGGGACAATTCCCTCTTACAAGGTTGGAAAGGAGACTCACCTCGCGTAGAACCTACTTCCCGGGTCAAGAACGTGCCTGAAACTCCAAACTTGTCACCCAAAGACTCGAAACTAGCCAAATATTATTTAAATACATTAATATACACTCAAAAGTATGAAATTCTATTACTAGTTTAGCTAATTCATCATTCTTGAAGAAATCCCAAACTACACCCCCGGGCCCACATGCTCGGATTCCGGAACTTTTCGAAGAAATCACTCACCCATAACCTAAGGATCATTATTATATAGTTTTTGTATGATTTCACGGTAGAAAAGGGGTGAAATTTCCTAAATATATCAACCCTAGGTTTGTACTTTAACCCATGAATTACCACTAATTAGTGTGTTAATCTACCCTAAAATTCAAGTATTCAACTTAATTTATAGTGGGAATCACTTACCTATCAGTTGCTAGGTGAAATCTTCTCTTTGGAAGCTCCAAAAATCGCCACAAGTGAAGAAAGAATGGCTAGAATGGGACTAAGTCCCATTTAAGAACACACTGCCCAACTGCCCATTAAATGCGATCGCAGTTGGGTCAATGTGATCGCAGAGAGTAAAGAACCTGGTCCCCTGAAGACTACTATGCGATCGTAGACAGGGCCTTGCGATCGCAGAGAGTAACTGGCCTGGGCTCCTAAGGGGCCTACTGTGCGACCGCGGACGGGGAGCATGCGATCGCGGAAGGCTATCTGACAGGCCTATGCGATCGCGAGGGAGGGGTATGTGATCGCAGAGAGAAATTGGATGGGCCAGGCCACAACCCAACCTAGTGTGATGACCCAAAAGGTCATCTTACGTAATTTAAGCTGTATCTGTGTTCCGAGGCTCCGAGAGCCTCCGTTAGTCTCACCTCAATATGCGTGCGCATCCCGGACATGTAGCCGGGAAGCTATTATGTGAAAATTTGATGAAAATGAGTTTTGATAATTAATAAATGAATATAGTTGACTTTGGTCAACATTTCTGGTAAACGGACCTGGACCCGTGATTCGACGATCCCGGAGG
>ML265682.1:0-29509 GCA_005239495.1 Nicotiana undulata
AAACTTTCTCATGAGGAAGAAGGGAATCTCTAGAGGAGGAAACTACAACAAAGCAAAAGCTCCTGAAAAGCCAAGCAACGAGGGATGCTACAAATGTGGTAAGACTGACCATCTCATCAAAACTGTCCTCAGTGGGAAGTAGAATGGAAAAAGGAGAGATATGAAAGAAGGAACAGGAAGAAGGAACTGGTCCAACCCAAGAAAATCTCAACTAAGGCTATGGTTGTTGCTTAGGGGAAAGTTCAGAAGATGGGGAAACTGAAGATCAGGCGCTCATGGCAATTGGAGAATCTGATGAGGAATCACATGAAGAACCAGAGGTAAGTATCTCCCATGTTAAAAACAAAATAAAGTTCCTATCTAAGGAAAAACTCTCTGAGTTGCTACTTGATTTTATAGATGATTCTGAGGAAACAACCAAAGAGAATGATCAACTCCCTAAAGAATGTGCAATGCTAAAAGCAAAGTGCATGAACCTGGAAATCAGAGTCAGTGAATCTAAAAAGAAAAACACTGTCTTGTTGAACCAGGTTCATCCGCTTGAGAATGAGATTCTAGAACTAAAATATGAGAGCTTAAAACTGAGATTAGGATCCAGTAAAAAGGTTGTTGATCACTCTCATGTCATGTTAGAGAAAAATTTGGGAAAACTAAAAGATAAAATGTATGCCAAGGATGAACAAATAAGATCACTTAAAGAAGAGCTTGGCAAAGTCAAACATGAATTAGATAGAACTTGTAAATGGAATAAATCCTCTGATTCCTTGACATGGCTTCAAGAGAATCATAGTAGCAACCGAAAAGGGCTTGGTTTTGGGAGTCAATTTCCCAAGTGGGATCCCAAAAGCAAGTATCTCATTCTCCTTGAAAATAAAATCTGCACCCACTGTGGTAAGACTGGCCACTACAAATATGAGTGTACTGCAAAAGAGCATGCCAGTCAAAAAAATGAGAGGTTTGTCAAAAAGAAAACTGGCTACCAAATTGGGCCAGAAAAAAATTGATTCAAACATTCTCTCATAGAAAAGGACCCAAACTAGTTTGGGTTCTTAAAACTAACCCCTGATTTTCTTTTGTAGGTACAAGTGAGAGGAAGCAGCCAAATTTTGTTCTTGGATAGTGGCTGCTCAAAATATATGATGGGGAACAAGGAACAGTTTCTTTCACTTGAAAACCTCAAAGGAGGAAATGTCTCCTTTGGAAATGGAAAGAAAGGTGAAATTATAGGGGTTGGCAAAGTAGGTAAGGATGACACACGTTCCATCGAACATGTGTACTTGATAGATGGCTTGAAATATAGCCTGATCAGTGTGTCACAATTGTGTGACAGAGGTAACCTGGTTGCTTTCACTTCCACAAAATGTTTTGTGATTAACTTGCTTACTGACAAGATAGTTTTGAAGGGAAAGAGAATGAATAATATCTATGTCATAGACTTGTCCACACTGTCTAAAAATGAACTCACTTGCTTAAGTGTTTTGGACAGTGATCCCCTCCTTTGGCACAAACGACTTGGACATGCAAGTCTAAATCAGCTTAACAAATTAGTCTCTAAGGACTTAGTGGTGGGACTCCCTAACATTAAGTTCAAGGAAGACAAAGTTTGTGAGGCATGTGCAAGGGGGAAGTAGGTAAGATACTCATTCAAAAGTAAGAAAATGGTCAGTACCAGCAGGACGTTGGAACTGGTTCATCTGGATCTGTGTGGTCCAATGAGAACTCTGAGCAGAGGTGGTAAGAAATATGTGATGGTGTTAGTTGATGATTACTCAAGGTTCACGTGGACCTTATTTCTGGCATCTAAGGATGAAGCATTTGATATGTTCATCACATTTGTTAAGAAAACTCAAAATCAGTTAGGACATCAACTAGCATCAATAAGATCTGACCATGGTACTGAATTTGAAAATGCTAAGTTTGCTGAGTTCTGTGATGAACATGGTATCAATCACAAAGTTTCTTCCCCTAGAACCCCACAACAAAATGGGGTTGTGGAAAGAAAGAATAGAACTCTTGAAGACATGGCAAGAACCATGCTTCTTTCTAGCAAACTACCACACAACTTCTGGGCAGAAGCAATAAACACTGCTTGCTATATAATCAATAGATGTATGACCAGGCCACTGGTAGAGAAGACTCCTTATGAATTACTTAAAGGGAGAAAGCCCAACATATTCCATCTTAGAGCTTTCAGATGTAAATGTTATGTGCACAATAATGGCAAAGATTCCTTAGGTAAATTTGATCCCAGAAGTGATGAGGGAGTATTCTTGGGATATTCATCACATAGTAAAGCCTATAAAGTGTACAATAAAAGAACTATGTGTGTAGAGGAGAGTGTGCATGTTGTATTTGATGAAACTAACACTCTTTCTGAGAGACAGGAACCAGAAGATGAGGAGCTTGGACTGGTGAGAAGCAGTGAACACATTGAAGCAGCCATGGAAGATGGAACAGGTGATGGACCAGGTCCAACTACCCCAAGCAACATGACAGGGGGAACTCAACATGTGAATCCTGGCCCTGATCCTGTTCCACAACAACAAAACAACATGGAACTATCCAGAAGCGAACTACTAGTACTCAAACCACACATATATCAGAGTTCTCACCCTCTTGAGAACATCATAACAGATTTGTCATCCGGAATCAAAACAAGAGCTTCCTTGAAAAATCTGTGTGCGTTTGATGCCTTCCTATCCTTAATCGAACCAAAGAACATTGGTGAAGCCCTACAAGATGCTGATTGGGTAAATGCCATGCAAGAGGAGCTGAATCAATTTGAAAGAAGTCAAGTATGGCACTTGGTACCCAGGCCACTAGACAGATCAGTGATTGGCACGAAGTGGGTCTTCAGGAACAAGCTCGATGAGGATGGAACTGTTACAAGAAATAAGGCAAGACTAGTTGTTCAAGGGTATAGTCAAGAAGAAGGAATTGACTATGATGAGACCTTTGCTCCTGTGGCAAGATTGGAGGCAATCAGACTTCTTATAGCATTTGCTGCACATATGGAATTCACTCTCCATCAGATGGATGTTAAGAGTGCCTTTCTCAATGGATATTTGAAGGAAGATGTATTTGTCAAACAACCTCCAGGTTTTGAAAGCAAAGAGTCACCTGATCATGTATATAAACTTGACAAGGCTCTTTATGGTCTCAAACAAGCACCTAGAGCATGGTATGAGCGATTGTCAAAATTCCTGCTGGAACATGGGTACAAACGAGGCAAAATTGACAGTACTTTGTTCCTAAAGGAAAAGGGGAAGGATCTTCTGATTGTGCAAATATATGTTGATGATATCATATTCGGGGCAACCACTGAAAAGCTTAGCAAGGAATTTGCTACACTAATGGGGAGTGAATTTGAAATGAGTATGATGGGTGAGCTAAACTTCTTCTTAGGCTTGCAAATCAAGCAAAACCCACATGGAACAATGATTCATCAACAAAAGTATGTGAAAGAACTCCTCAAGAAGTTCAAGATGGAGGATTCAAAGGAAATAGACACCCCCATAGCCACAACTACTAAATTGGATGTGGATGAACTTGGTTCATCCGTTGATCAAAAGGTATACAAAGGAATGATTGGGTGTCTACTGTACCTCACTACAAGTAGACCTGATATTGTGTTCAGCGTGGGACTGTGTGCTAGGTTTCAGGCAAATCCAAAGGAGTCCCACCTCACTGTAGTGAAGAGAATTTTGAGATATTTGAAAGGCACCACTGATTTGTGCCTTTGGTATCCTAAAGGTAGTAATTTCGACCTTGTAGGATATGCGGATGCTGATTATGCAGGTTTCCTGGTTGACAGGAAAAGTACTTCAGGAATGTCTCACTTCTTGGGCTCCTGCCTTGTGTCTTGGGCCACTAAGAAACAAAATTCAGTAGCTTTGTCTACTGCTGAGGCTGAATATGTGGTTGCAGCCTCTTGTTGTGCTCAGTTGCTATGGATCAAGCAACAACTCATGGACTTTGGTATAGATGTGGGATGCATTCCTATTTTTTGTGATAACACTAGTGCTATTAGTATGACGAAGAACCCGGTTCATCATAAGAGAACTAAGCAGATGTTACGCATCATTTCCTAAGGGATAACTATGAAAAAGGAATGATCTCAATCGAATTTTGTGCTACTGATCATCAAATTGCTGACATATTCACTAAAGCACTAAGTAGGGAGCATTTTGAGAGAAACAGGCTTGAATTAGGGATGATTAAGATCACCTAATTGGAAAAACAAACATGAAAAAAAATACTCAAAAAAAAATGAATTTTTTTTCTTGGCTAGAAAATTCTAATTAGGTACTTAATCAGATTAATCATTGCTCGTATCATGTCTTAATTGCCATACTCTTTTGCCATGTATTAATATGATTCCCTAGTTGCTAGTGATGTTTCTCTAGCTTTGTAAATTGAGGCAAATTAAAGATTTTAACAGGATGAACCTGGTTCATCCATGCTGGTTCATATGACTGACAAGGTACGTTCTCATCTCCATACATGTATTAATTCAATTACAGTCCATGAGCAGGACTCTATCTATATTTGGCTCATATTCAAATACTTCGTACTTACCCAAAATTGAACCAGTTTCAAGAAGTACCGTCTCACTTAAATAGCCTAGTTTTAGGGGGGAAATAACTGTCTAATCAATGTCAGTCCTACGGAGATTAGACTCCCACTTAAGTAAATACTCTGCCGTTGTAATCACCCTAGCCACATCTTATATAAGGGTCATCATTACTCTTCTCTTCATAAAGTAACCGTCGAACCAAGTTCAACTCATTCTACACAACCCAAAACTGATCACTCGCCTTTTCTTCCTAACAACACACAATCATGTCTTCACCACCACCTGCTTCTTCCTCTACTTCATCACCTAATCGTGATTACGATGGAGGAAATTCTGAATCTGAATCTAACTCTCCATCTGTATACAGTTCTCAATCACCAAAAAATTCGTCAACCCCTGAAAACACACCTATTCCTGAACCCACACCAAACCCTACTCCTGCCCCCAAGAATCGTCGTGTCAAAGTTCTTGCCAGGAAATCCGTTGCTTGGAGGGAAAAATTCTTGGAGGAACTTATTGAAGCTGACAAAGGTTCTAAGTTAGGATCATCAAGTGAATTTTTTAAATTAGCCAACGAGGATGAAGCATCTGGTTCTGAGAAATGTAATCCTGAAATCAATTCTGCAATTGCTACTACTGAAAATTGGTTCGTCTTGGTGGGGTCTGTTGTAGATGTTGAAGTGCCGAGTAGGCAAAGAAAATTGGGAAAAAGAAAAATTCTTGAGAGAGGGGGTGGAGATGGAGTTGTAAGGGGATATTGGGGGGATGGAACCACACTAGCTATCTGTGGTCCCATTCTTGAGAATGTTGGAGATGAAGTCACAGAGTTAGGGGGAAATGTAGTTGAAGAGGCCGCAACAGGTCTAGCAAGCTTGAGGAAAGGAGCAAATGAACCTGGTTCATCTGGGGACGAGACATTGGCTGAAAGGCTAAAGAAACTGGGGGAGTCCTATAACCCCAAGAAAAGGAGGGCTCAGAAGTCCAAGAAAGCATCTACCCTATCCAAAGAAGAGGAAAGCTACTGTTTCTGCTGATGCACCTGTCCCTAAGGTGCGTGCTACTCGTAATACTGTGAGAGAAGAAGAAGAAAGGTTGGAGACGACTCTACAAGAGAGCAAGAAAACGAAGGCGGCAAAGGGTAAAGCTAAGATTGGAGAGCCTGTTGAGGCTGTTGTTCTTGAGGAGGAGATGTTGGACATGGTCCAACAAGAGGAGCAGATTGCTCCAGTTGTGGTTGGGATACCAAAACCAAAAAAGGCTAAGGCTTCTTCAAAGAAGTCAGCTGATGTGTCCGCCGCAACTCCAAGCACTGCCAAAAGGACCAGGTCCAAGGCAAAGAAAATGAAGGTTGTGGAGAAAGATGATGATGCAGACTGGAGTGGAGAAGAGGAGAAGGAAGATGATGTGGAGACTGATAGAATCATAATGTTTGGCAAGCGAACAATCTTGAAGGGCAAGTTGTTCAAATATCTAGAGGAGCCTGGAATGATATATCTACAGGACACTCTGAACGTGCAGGGATGGAAGGACATGATCCTTCGCATGGAAGGCAGGCTAGCAAGGGCTGAATTGGTGGAATTCATGGGAAATGTCATTGTCAAAGACGGCAGGGTCACCTCTATGGTAAAAGGAGTTCAAGTTTCCTTTGATGCTAAAGAGCTGGGTGAAATTCTGAACATACCAGTTGAGGGCTATGAGGACTACACAAGGCAGAGATGGCCTTGTCTAGATGGGATGGCCTTAGCAATCAACATCACCAGATTCTTCAGTGACAATGAGAGGGAGATTGAACCCAGGCCGGTCTACAAAAGTGAAATGAAGCCAAAGCACAAGTTGTTCTTTGAGTTTGTCATCAAATTCCTACTGCCCAGACAAGAAAGAAGGCACATAGCCAACTATATGGATCTGACTCTGATGGAGTGTCTGTACAAGGGAAAGAAAATCAATTGGCCAGCTTTCATCATCCAACTCTTGGACAGAGTTGTGAATGGAACCAAAGCACATGCAATCCCATATGGATTTATTCTGACAGCTGTGCTTGCACATTTTGGGATTCATGCGAAGAAGACTGAAATGGCGACTGCCAAGGATTATTTTGGGAAGGAAACTTTGTTGTCATGTGATTACATTGTCAATGTTCATGCAGATGAACCTGGTTCATCTAGGAAGAAGGCAGTCAACAGCAAAGTAAGAACTCTGGTGCAGGAAAGCGAGATCAAGGATATGGAGATCCTTCGTTTGAAATCTCGTGTGATTGAGGTTGAAGATGAGCGGGATGCTCTCAGGGCTGAATTAGCAAAAGAGAAGGAAAGAACGAGGGTGTTCTTCAGCAAAATGCTTTCTCTTCTACAATCCAAGACCATAACCTCCTCTGCACCTTCTCATCCTTAGGTTGTCCAGAGCTACCCAATAACCCTTCAGTGCCCAGTTCGGGACTTGTTTCTGTCTTTTTGGACTTGTTTCTGTTGTCTTTTTACTCTATTTTTTGCTATGGTTTTTGATTGTTTTTGTTTTTAATTGTCTGGTGTTTGATGATCGTTCCTAATCAATGAATATGTTGTTTAGTTGTTGACTTGTCTCAATTTCTTATTAAACTTACATTTATTGGTTTCTTGTGTTGATTAATCATGCTTGGCACCTGCAGTTGCCTCAAATGGCCATGAGTAATAATTAATAATTCTGGTAAGTGTATCATTTTGCAACTTTTCGATGATGCTGGTCATGCCTCACCCACACTACTATATAAATAGGAAGGCAAGGATCGTGTAGCTTTTACCCGAATGGTCGGGATCGAATCCACAGGGAGTCTATAATGGGAGTGAGTATCCAAGTAATCTAGAAGGGTCGAGTGTTTCTAATTGCACTTCTAAACATTTTCTTGGTTTGAGCTATGCTAATTATATTCTATTGATTGTATGCTAAGTAATGGTTATATTGTTTTTGGTGTTGTTTTCTGATGATGATAAAGGCACTAGGGTCGTGACCCTTGTCTAGGTGGATACATAACGGATTTCAATTCTAAGGTCGGGATATTGATTTGGGCTACAGCTATAACCAATGCACGAACATACCCACTCTATACCTCTCGGTAGTTTGAGTGGCTTTGCCCTAATTACCTCTCTCGAGGCCAATTGGGTGTCAATTAATCAAGTAATTGAGGTTTAGGTAGGGTATTACTCTCTCGAGGTTTAACCCGTTAATTAGGGCTCAAGTAGGGTTTTACCATTTCTGGGTTTAACCCAATTGATTGGGACTACCAATCTCTTGATAATGCCCTAATTTCCTATTAGGCTAATTTTCTAGACTCAAGTCCTCTTTCTCAAGAAGGACCCAAGTCATGNAACAATTGTAATATATACCCAATTCATATCTTTTGTCCTTGGGCTCTGTCATCCCAATTAACAACTCCTTTACTTGCACTTTATGTCTAATGACCTTGTTTGGCAACAAGTTAGCTTGACATCTTGTTAAAGGCCCTCTTTGAGGTTCCAAAGCTTCATTCTTGTCTTTGAATAGATTTGAGCTTCCTAGGATGCTATCACTCAATTAGCCTAAATAGCCAACACCCATTAATTTCCCAACCTTAATTTCAAAAACCCATTATATACCCACACTAGAGTTGAGCCACAACCCTAGCTAATAGGTCTAGCTACTCATAATCAAGATAGAAGCAATGATAGAGAAGAAAGAGAACCCATTAATTGATTCTTAACAAAGATATTGAAGATTCAATGTTAAAAACACAATAATAAAGCTAAAAATATAAAAACCCAGAAGTATTCACGTGCTCTCTACTCAGAAATTACCAGGTGTCTAAAGAAATTACAAAATAAGCTATTATAGTCTGCCAGAATTTCGGACAAAAATGCCCCTGCAGGGCCACCGCGGACCGCGGTCCGCGAAAGGCAACTGGGTGCTTAACCACTGGGCTTCTAAAACTGCTCGACCGTGGACTGCAAAATATGGACCGCCACCGCGATGAGCTATGCCTTGAATTCCATCTCTCTAAAGTTGTGAACCGCGGACCGCGAAATGAGGACCGCGGACCGCGAAATGAGGACCGCGGACCGCGAAACAAGGACCGTGGACCGCGAAATGAAGACCGCGGCCGCGGTGAGATGACCTAAGGAATCCACCTCTCTGAATCATGTCACCGCGGATTGGGAAACAAGGACCGCGGCCGCGGTGGCTTTTTTTTTACTTGATCATTTTTTTTTGTCCTTGGTGCTTGTGCCAGATTCACTCCTATTTTGAGCCTATTTTTGACTGAATGTCATCATTTCTGGTTCAATCCTGCATCAAGCACAACAAATGAGTTTTCGGGGCTACTTTGTATATAATTATAACCAAAACTTAGGTATAGAAGAACGGAAAACAAGGCAAAAATCCAAGTTATCAACTCCCCCAAACTTAAGCTCTTGCTTGTCCTCAAGCGAACAAAATAAGCCCCTCCCCTATGGTAGCTTCCAAGAAAATCTGGTTGTCCTAATGGTGACCTCAATTAGCATCAACTGGGACTAACCATAGCCTTTAATGCACATGCATCATTTACAATGTTTGAACCTTTTAAAACCATAGTTTCAAGTGTGATACAAGAGCTTTGAGGGTTGTTCCAACTCATCAGTGAGACTTTAACTATCACCTCGGTCAGTGTTGATCCCCGACTCTTATTCCGCGACTTTCCCTAAGCACGTCACCTTTTAGAATAATAATGCTCAGAACGAGGAATATGGGAAATCTCTCATCTCTCATCAAAGAAAAAGTCCCAAGTCCGGCTCAAAGTACCATAGGCTTGCCCTTTGTGTAAATCACCACTAATATAGGCTTCACTCGACTTAAGATCATACAGGGCTTTTGTGGAAACATGATGAAGGTTGTTGGTTAAGGGTAGGAAGTATTTGGTCAAAGTGAGTTCTATCTTTCTTTAAGCACTTCATTTTTAACTGTTCTCACATTTTCTTGACCCTTTGAGTCATTTTATCTTTGTGCAGGGTTGGAGAGACACACTGTCACGCCTTTTTGTTCATTCTAGCCACTTTTCTTCCTTTTATGCATTCCAAACCTTTGGTAACACTTTTTCATCAATTCCCTGTATTTCTTTTCTTTTCTTTTTCATCAATTCACTTTTTGTTCATTCTTTTCTTTTCTTTCTTTTTCGTTGCCCCCTTTTCTTTTCTTTATTTTGTGCCTTCTTTTTCACTTCATCACATCCCTCGTCTCTCCCCCAAACTTATGCTTTTTGCCTAGTGCCAAGAAAAGATCGGGTGCCAAGAGAGGGTAAAAGAATGGTTGAAGGCTTGTAGCTTGGTGTTTGAAAGAAAGGGTTTAAAGCTCAAAAGGATTGACTAGGGAATTTGTCTTTGGAAGTCCATGGACGTGTTTAAATGCGTTGTTCAAGCCAAGGAAGGCATATAGTCACTTCTCAAGTCAAATTGCACCTAGAATTTTGCCTAGACAATACTCAAGGCAAGTTCTAGACTAGTGGCACGAGACTTGGACTTGCAATTTCGAATTTCTCACCCCTCAATGCTAGGGGATTGCTGCAAAAACCGAGTCGAGGGCCCACAACAACCTTAGTAGTGTTTTGAGTAGCAAAATGGTCCCCAAGGACCACCCGATGATTATCGGCCAACACAAGAGTCTCAAGATCGTCACTATCACCATCCTAAACACAACGGTTTGTCTTTTGACCATGTGATCAAAGGCAACTGTGTTAGGACAAAGTGAATCTTTTCTCGAGGCACCGTTATTCATTCACTAGAAAAAAGAAAAAGAAGAAAAACAAGACCAAAAAGAGAAAAACAAACTCAAACCCTTAAGAAGGTTGTCACACCATCCATCCATGGGAAGAGCCACCCGGTTCACACAAATTCAACCTTTGGAAAGAACCGTGGCGTTAAGAAAACCAAAGGTTTATTGATCACGCAAAATTCAAAATAAGAAGCTAAGAAAGCAAAATAAGAAGCTATAAAATCGAAAAAGTGCGTAAAGTAACATGCATGGGATAGAATGAATATGTACATGAAGGGAATTAGACGAATATACATTGGGGATGGATATTCACAATGAAGAGTTAACTTATACATACCAAAAAGTAAGAAGTTATAAAAGTACTAGGATAGTAAACTTATTTACAAGCCAAAAGGGAAAATAAAACATAAGGAAACGAAAGAAAAATTGTCTGCATTATACAACCCGATTATCATTTAAATGAAATGCCTATAGGGCCACTCCCCCAACTAAGAGATAGAATTTTCCCCAATGCTATGTTGAAGAGTGCACAAAAAATATGGGAGCGAGATAGAGAGTAAAGAAAACTCCCTATTGGCCCTCGGCCTGCTGGTCTCCATGCTGCTGTGTCTGAGATGGTATAGGATTTGCCTATGCCTGGGACTGTGGGGGGGCTGGGTCTGCTGGTGCCTGTGGTGGAGCTCCGGTGGTCTTTCTCGGAAGCCTGACTCTGTGTGGGAGGGTCTGCCAGCACAAGTCTAATGCCCTCAGTACGGGACATGACCTTCTTCTTCTTTGTTGGCCTCCCCCGCTCTTCCTCCTGCACTGGCTGCTGCCCTGGCTGCTGCTCTGGCTGCTGCTCTGTGGGGTCTACTAGTAACATCTCCAGAGGTATCTGATCCCCCTTGAGCTTGTCCACCTCTTTCCTCAATTCAGCCACCAACTCATTTGAAGCACGAGTCTTCTGCAGCTTCTTTGTTTCCTTTACCAGCTTTGCTAATGCGGTCTCATGTTTTCCCACCGCCTCCAAGATCTTCCTATGGTTCTCCAGAATCTCCTTTAGTGCGTCCTCAACGGACTGTGGTACCTGTGGTAGGGGAGGAGTAGTTGGGGCTGCTACAGACGTAGAGATTGCAGACAGCTTTGTAGTCGCTGACTGCATCCAGTTGTTGATGCTTGTCAATGTCTGATTGAGCCAGTGGGCAGTCATAGGATAGGCTCTGGTGG
Source organism: Nicotiana undulata (assembly GCA_005239495.1). Classification (NCBI taxonomy): domain Eukaryota; kingdom Viridiplantae; phylum Streptophyta; class Magnoliopsida; order Solanales; family Solanaceae; genus Nicotiana; species Nicotiana undulata. The sequence goes on from ML265682.1 coordinate 11,534, forward strand.
AGGGAATGTCTGGACCGGTGGAGGTAGAAGGACCTGGAGCCTCCTCTGGAATAGCCGGCTGGGGGAGAGATGATTCCACCACCACCACTGGCTCTTCAGACTGGCCAGTGGAGGCAACGAACTTACCCTTGGACTTCTTCTTGGGGTTGTCATCATCCAGCAAATCATACCAAGAAAAGGGTACTTTGGGCTTGACTTTTGTGTCAAAGCGCTTCTTGGTCACCCCTTGGTCTTCACAGTACATAGTTAGATAATGAGGAAAAGGGTAAGATGTATCACCTTGTCTGACGACCCGGCTGATGACCTTGGACATAACATTCACCACATTGATGGGGTACCCAGCCATAATAGAAGCAACCAACACAACTCGACTGAGGGGAAGTGTGGTTTCATGGTGTGTTGTATCCAGCCTGCAGCACACAAAATTCTCCCACCCCTTAGCTTCAAAATTAAGGGTCTTCCTGGAAATAGTCTTTCCAGCAGGTAGCCAATCCGGAGTCTCCCCGGGCCTAGCCAAGTGCATAGCCAACCAATTCCGAGCTGCATCCTTTTTTGCAAGCTTCTCCCGGTATAAAGAGTCATCCACATCGTCCATCTCCAAATATTCATTAATAGATTTCCCATCAAACGGCACTGTCAAATTTCGGACTTTGGATGCCTTTGAGTTCTTTTCAAGAAATAGCAAGTTGGTGTAGAACTCTTGCACAATATGCTCATTTGCATACGGGAGGAACTCATTGAAGTAGAGCCAAACTTTCCGTTCCCTGAACTGCCGCTTCACCTCGGGGTTGTAGGGTGACAACTCCTTGAGTGCGAATGTTCGCTCCAATATGAGTGAACGTGTGGTCCACAACTCTCTGAACCTATGAAAAGCCGGCTCACTAACAAACCGGTCATTCCAAACATCCGGGTTCCGAGTACGCTCGACCCCCTCAATCGCTGGTGCATCCCCATCATCCTCACTCGAGTGCTCCCCAGATAGGGAGGCTGTAGGAGAAGTAGAGTATGAATGGCCACTGGAGGCTGATTCAGCTGCTTGAGCTGGGGCTGGGGGGAGGAGGCAGGGTCCAAAGGAGATGACTGCGATGAGGTCTCCTCCGATGGTGCATACTCACTCCCCGATGGTGAAGCAGGTGAGTCTCTAGCATGAGTAGCCCGTCGGGATGATTGAGGAGGAATTGTGACTTTGGAGGGTTGCCTAGGTGCCCCCGGGCCTCTCCCCCTTTGAGGATCTCCTCAACCAGTTTGTTTTCGCCCACCGCCTCGTGATTGAACCATTGGCTGCAAAGTAAACATAGGTGAACATGGTTAGTATAAAAAACACACTGTTGCACAAACACTTACAGCTGAACTTAAAGATCAGATGCTCAGTTGAAAGGCCACCGCGGACCGCAGTGGGTAACCCCTAAAGAACTTAAGTCTCTGAACCTTCACACCGCGGACCGTGAAAAAGTGACCGCGGTCGCGGTGCTTCAGGATCAGAGAGCTGCCTTATTGAATAACAGGGACTGCGGACCGCGAAACATCGACCGCGGTCCGCGAAGATCAGGAAGGGCTGCATCACACAGGCACCGCGGTCCGCGAAACATGGATCATGGACCGCGAAAATAGCAATCGGCTAGGGATTTAAAACTTTTATCATTTCCATGCTCAAATGTTCATTTAGTTAATCTCTACATGTTTAATCAGTGTAATTGTATTCCAAAGGGTCTAAAATGAACATTTTGGACTATGATGATGATGGTGTTCAAGATTATTTGATTTGGTCTACACTAGGAGAGCATCAACAAACCAGTAGCAGAAATATTGATGAACTCCAATTCTACTTACAAAAGTCACCGGAACCCCTCACAAAGGAATTTTTACCGCTGGGTTGGTGGAAGAGCAACTCAAATCAATTTCCCGTTCTACCGGCCATGGCTCGAGACGTGCTAAATGTGCCGATTTCAACAGTCGCATCAGAGAGCGCATTTAGCCAAGCAAGGCAGCAACTAGGAGATACCCGTCATTCATTGGGCAACAACGCTTTGGAAATTCTAGTGTGCTTCAGAGATTGGATAAGATCAAAACGACGAAATCAAGGGCGTGACGAGGTAGATGAAGTGGAGGACCAAGAAATTAGAAATATAATGATTTATGGTACTGATTCAACCAATGCCGGAAACCAAGAACCTCATGTTGACATGGAAAAACTTACAAAAATGATGCAAAACATGTGATGTACTATTTCTTTTTTAATAATTGTTGTAAACTTTTAATTTTCAAGTTCAAAAATAAAAAAAAATCAAAAAGAACTTGCAAATTAATTTGAACTATTATATATTATTCAATAAAAATATCAAAGTTACTTATATATTGTGATTGTCTATTACTCTTATTAAATAGTTTTTATAGCCACTTACTTTCCATTTTCAATTTTAAAATTTTTAAAATTCAAATTTCAAATTTTAATCTTTAAACTTTAAATTTTAAACCTCAAAGTTTAATTCTAAGTTTTAATTCTAAGCCTTAAAAGTTTGCAAACACTTAACTATCAATAACATTGAATAAGAAAAATATAATTTAATTAAAAAAAATATTAGCCAGGCCCGCCCCACCCGAGCCCGTTAAGCTCGAACACGTACGGGCCCAGTACAACCCAAAAAATCCTAGCCCGCTATCCTAGCCCGTTAACCAACCCGGTCCGATACCGGACGGGCTGACTATTTTTGTGTTCAGCTCGTCCCATCTCGCCCGTTAAACACCCTTACTCAAAATCATGAAAAATCAATCATGATCCAATTCAAAAATCACACGAGCCCCCGAGGCTCGAAACCAACTATGCACTCAGGTCCAGAAACACAACACCAACTCGCTTGCGCAATCCAATCGTCAAAATAACCTCTATAAGCACGAATCGGATGCCAAAACACATGCAGATCAAAGTAAACTTCAAGAACTTCTAGAATCGCAATCGAGCGTCCGAACCATATCAAATCAACTCCAAATGGCGCAAATTTTTGCAGACAAGTTCTACATGACGAAATGAACCTACTCGGAGCTTCAACTCATGCATAACAACCTCGAACCGTTGAATCGCACCACAAGTCAAAATCAATGAAACTTCAACTTTCACAACCGATGCCGAAACCTATCAAATCACATCCAATTGACCTCAAATTTTGCACACAAGTCACATTTGACCTTACGGACCTACTCCAACTTCTGAAATCGGAATCCGACCCCGATATCAAAAATTCCTCTCTCAGTTAAACTTCTCAAAAATCCAACTTTCGCCATTTCAAGACTAATTCGACTACGGACTTCCAAATTACAATCTGGGCACGCTCTTAAGTACAAAATCACCCAACGGAGCTAACGAAACTCTATTCTGAGATCCAATGTGAAAGGTCAAACTTGGTCAACTCTTCCAACTTAAAGCTTAAATCTTGAAGTTCATTCTTCCAAATCGATTTAGGATAACTTGAAAACCAACACCGACGATTTACGCAAATCATAATACATCATGCGGAGATACGCGAGCCTTCAAACTATCGAGCGAAGGGAAGATTCTCAAAACGACCAGTCGGGTCGTTACATCCTCCACCACTTAAACACACGTTCGTCCTGGAACGTGCCATGAGTCATTCCAAAGCTATCAAATCACGGTGTAACCTTACTATGCATATACCCGGGGGTGATCCCACGTCACCCTGCTCCATATAAGCCTGCTAACGCAACATAACTAGAGCTATTTACTTCAACCTTGGTCCTTAAACCTTAGAACCCAATCTCTAACATCCCGAATTCATTACAAGACCTGAATCTCACATCTACACATGAACAAGTTGTATTAGATCAGAACCATAACCCCAAGATGTAATCACATGGTACACCCTATCACTTAGACACTCATAGCAGGAACTACTGACCACCATTACTGCCCAAACAAATATGGTGCCAGTAGCAAACCTCATATCGATTAGAGCCTCGTTCAAAACTTTCATACCCTGGCGATGATGAAAGAAACACGCATAACCTCTTAACCACTCATCTGATCATTAAGCCAAGAAACTCACTCGTCCGACCAGGGCCATTGCCCAAATCCTTAGCAAAATATAATATTATTCTTCCAAACCTTCCTCATTACAATACAATAGTGTAAATCTCAAGTCTAAAAACCTCATCTCAACCAATACAAGCAGTCCCACCGGCAAATATCAACAATAATACTATAGAGCCCCACACAACACGGTCCCAAACACCAAGTAATAATTCAGACATGACAAATAACGGTAAGAGAGTTAAATAAGAAGACTACTAAACAAGTCAAGCATGCAGAGAAATTTTAGCATTTTCCTTAAGACTATTTTCAACAAGGAGAAAGCAAAACTACACGAAGTAAGCATCAGGAGTTACATTTCATCAAAGTACCGTTGCGGCGTGCAACCCGATCCCATCATATCAATCCACATAGGGTACCCATCGAGCCATAATACTCGGGCTCACTGATCGCATGCGCGTCAATATCAAGCACAATTGTTACATCTCGTACCTTAGCATTAGGATGTGCCGTAGTAAATCCACATGAATTCGAAGGGATTATGTCTATTAGGAGGTTATAGAGGGTTTAAGACATTATTATTATGAGGCTCTATAATTTACAACCTTGATATCATTAGATATTATGTTAGTATGATATTTTCTTTTAAGTGAAGTATTTTAGTAAAAAATTTATAGATATAATTTTATTTTGGCACTGTTATTTATGCATCCACGATTTCTGGAAGTTCAAATTTATATAGGAGCGTATTGGTATTCCTATTAACATTTTTATGGATTGAGTTTTGAAACATGAATTTTTCATGTTGCTAAATGGAAATGTTGTTTCAAAATCAGTTTATGTATATTAGTTTGGATTAATTAGCTAATGATTTTGTTCTTTCTTTTTGATAATGTAATTTTCTAATGACTTTGACTTGGTTCTCATTTTGTGAAGGTTACATTTTTTTTTACTATTTTAAGAATTAAGCGTACAAGAATTTTACTCTTTGATTAGGAAAATTATAAGTGGAGAAAATATATGTATTTTTATATAGATATTTTAATAAAATAATAGTATATGTATATATTTTGTATGGTACCACATGACCATAATAATAAGTTATATAAAGTGTGTTAAAAGCGGGTAGAATTTTAAGTAAGTTGAGATAATTTTTAATTACGCGGGTAAATTGGGAATTATTTTAAATGGTTGGAATAAGATCACGTGGCAATAACATGTGATATATTAGGACTCACCATCTTGATTAAAAGGTGGCCATATCAAGTAACAAACACATGTTTGGCCTTTCTATTCACATGACACTCTTACTATTTGAATTAAGTAACAAACACATGTTTGTGCCTTATCTGTCATTCTGTTCATGTTATTTCTTCTGCTTTTGCTTATATACCAATTTCAAAAGAAAATCTTTACGTAATTGAATGGATTTTTAGGATTCAAATTCTTTCTTCAACAAGTTTGGTATATCGGCAAGTTGTTGCTGTATTATCTTTACAATTTTCAAACTTTCATGCCTTATTTAAATCTTGAGAGTCCCAAATTTCATAGGTAGTGAAGATTCTTCATAAAAAAAAAGTGAAAAAGATTTAGAGTTGATTTATTGCATGGCTTGACGTTTCAAATCGGAAGGCCTATGAAGGAGGATGATAAGGAAAATGGTTTTCTTATCGTGTCTTCTTAGAAGGCAATTGAACTTCAAGTTTATTACGGTGCGTAACTCATATACCCGTTTCCAGTAATTATGATTGAAGCGTGGAGAAGACTGTTCATGAATACAAGTAGATAGTTGGCCTTAAAGGTATGTTTAGGCTATCCCTTATTTCTTTTTGGCATGATCTATACGACACGAACGAAACGAGCAAATGCACAACTTCCATAAATGATTAATAGAAGTATTAGAGATGCCTATGTTCTTGAATTCCCATATGTTTTATTATTCTATCGTCTGTTCATGGGTCTCAGAAAATACGTTAGTGGATAAAGTTTGTTTTATGATATTAATCAGAGATATAATGGTCTTATGACGTTCCGAGAGATTTTATTATGTACTTCTCATGCATTGCATTCATTTATACATGTATACTGACCCATGACCAGACGACGTTATATACGCGTATATATGTATATTATATGTATATGGGATATGTGAAAAGGTTATGGCATTATATACGCACCACCACCTGATCAGCTAGTATACGTTGATGATTTGCCCACAGTGGCCGAGATGATATGATGGTGTCACAACCCAATTTCGGAGTCGTGATGGCGCATGTCATGAAACTAGGCCAGCCACCTATGGTAACTAATCCCGAACTGTTTATTAAGGAAATTACAATTTCTCAACTTGTGCCTGAAGTTAAATATAATAACGATATGTATTTAAAAGAAACTTATGAAATCAAATGCCCAAAATCTACAACTCCCGGATCCGATGTCACACAGTCATGAGATGCTAATACATAATACGACCCGAAAAGAAATGATCAACATAGTCTGAAAGTAAAAACGACAGGTAGAAGAGAAAGAGATGACGAGATCACGGTCGCCAGCTGCTACCTCGTCAACTCTGATGAAATTGCTGCTACTCACTGACCAGCACTGAATCTCGATGTACCTGGATCTGCACACAAGGTGCAGGGGGTAACGTGAGTACACCAACTCAGTAGTAACGAAACCAAACTACGGGCTGAGAGGTAGTGACGAACTAAACCTCCGATAATTATGAACAACAGTATATAACTTGGACATGACAGTAATATATCAGGGAAAAAACAAGACGCAACAATTTATGTCTGTAGCCCTGCATACACGCATGAATTCATCTAGAATCAGGAATGATGTGTACTCAGTAATCAAACACTCATAAGGTGGTCCACTCAATACTAAATCTGGCCTTCCGGCCCAGGGAAAGTCCATCCCGGATATTACATAAACACAAGTGACAAAGTCACCTAGTACTGAGGAAAAAGGCCGATCCAGCCCCAAGGAGAAGATTCATCTCCGGAACATAAGACCCACAAAGAAGGTCCATCTCCGGAACATATCACTCGGACAAGATCCATGTCCAGGGAAGATCCATCCCTCAATATCTGTGCGCTCACTGGGGGTGTAAAGACTACGGAGGGGCTCCTATAAGCCCAAGCGCTATATCAAGCCAACGAAGGCATGATTCTAGGGTCACTGCGGTTTGCAGTCCGACCTCATAACTGTCTCAAAACCTGGCTTCAAGCCTCACTCAGTCAGTACCTTCTAGTCTCACTCACCATGCTCTAACATATGAAAATCATCCCAAACCAATGATAATATAGAATAAACTAGCAATTTACGAGACTGAGGCATGAAAAATATACTATAACAGGACTGAGTGCAGAATAGTGAATAACTACAAATAGAGACAGCAACAATCGACCATTCCGGATTGAACGTATCGGCGTGAAGCCTTAACATTTATACTCAACATGATTTCTAATATGTTCAAGGTAATTGCAACCTTCACAGTACAAGTATCAGCTTTAAATAACCATCAGGAAGTGCCATGGGGTGAGTCATGCCACAACTATTCGGTGTACGCACTCATGCCCGTCACTTGGCAAATGAGTCACCTTAATTAATATCAAATATCAGATAACTTGGGGTTTCGAACCCTCAGCTCCAAGTTTGGAAGCGTTACTTACCTCAAATCCGGCTAATATACTACTCCGCAGTACCCTTGCCTCTAAATCCGGCCTCCGAGTGCTCCAAATCTACCAACAATCAGATGAATATCATTATAATATGCTAAGGAACTAATCCCAATCGAAATTTATCAAAAATACTCAAAAATCCCGAAATTGGTCAAACCCGACTCCCAGGCCCACGTCTCGGAACTCGATAAAATTTACACCACAAGAATCCTCGTCCTCCCACGAGTCTCTACATACCAAGAACACTGAAATCGGAGTCCAAATGACCCCTCAAATCCCCATTTTAAAGCCTCTTAATCACAAGCCCTAATTACCCAATTTGCACTAATGTTTCCCAAAATTTTCACCATAAATCCGACCGTTTGATCACATATAAATGAGTTTAGAGTCCAAGAACCTTACCTTAATGAAGAACTATCAAATCCCCTCTTCAAAGTCCCTTCAAAAGCATCAAATCCGGATGAAATATTGAGAAAGATGGCTAAAATTCGCGAAGGCACGCTTTTATACCTTCTGCCCAGTGGTTCCGCACCTGCGACCACTTACCCACACCTGTGGAACCGCACATGCGGATCCCAGGTGCGCACCTGCGAAAAATCCCAAGGACCTCAACTTCTGCACCTGCGATCGACCTCCCGCACCTGCGGCCTCGCAGGTGCAACAATTACCTCGCACCTGCGGCCTCGCAGGTGCGGCAATTACCTCGCACCTGCGGACTCTTCTCACTCAGCCAAACTTCTGCACCTGCGGCTCCCCTTCTGCAGGTGTGAAAACATCAGTAGCAGCAACATCAGCAATAGCAAAAACCATTCCAACTCCTTATTAACCAACCAAAACCATCCCGAGCCCCTCGGGACCCCAACCAAACGTACCAACGCATCAAATATGATTATTAAAACTTAGTCGAGCCTTCGAAACATCAAACACAACATCAAAACCTCAAAACACATCGAATTCAAGCCTATGAACTTTGAATTTTTCTAAATTCCACCAACAATGCCGAAACTACCCAAAACAACTCCGATTCACCAGAAATTTTGCAGACATATCCAAAATTACATTACAAACCTGTTCCAACTGTCGGAATTCCATTTCGACCCCGATAGCCTATTTTCCACTGCCGACCGAAAATCACCAAAAACTAACCTTCGCCAATTCAAGCCTAATTCTACACCGGACATCACAAAAATATTCCGAACACACTTCTAAGTCCCAAATCACCTAACGAAGCTATCCGAGCCATAAAATCTGCATTTCGAGGTCGTTTCCCAATAAGTCAACTTCTGGTTGATTTTTCCAACTCTAAGACTATTTTTAGGGATTAAGTGTCTCAATTCCTTCTATAACCACTCCAAACCCGAGTTAACCACATCTAACTCATCATGAACAGTCTAACCAAGCTACAACGTAACGACTGACCGGGTCGTTACATTCTCCCCCTCTTAAACAAACGTTCGTCCCCGAACGGGTCTAGAAACATACCTGGAGTCTCAAAAAAGTGAGGATATCTGCTCTGCATCTCCCGCTCGGTCTCCCAAGTAGCCTCCTCCACTGGCTGACCTCTCCACTGCACCTTCAATGAAGCTATCTTCTTTGACCTTAACTTCCTGACCTCGCGAGCCAAAATAGCCACTAGCTCCACCTCATATGACATATCCTCCTCGAGTTGAACTGTGCTGAAGTCCAAAACATGAGACGGGTCACCGACATACTTCCGAAGCATCGACACATGGAATACCAGATGAACACCCGATAAGCTGGGTGGCAAGGCAAGTTTATACGCCACCTCTCTAACCTTCTGAAATACCTCAAAAGGACCAATGAACCGGGGACTAAGCTTGCCTCTCCTCCCGAACCTCATAACACCCTTCATGGGTGACACCTTCAGTAGTACCTTATCACCCTCCATGAAAGACACGTCCCGAACCTTCCGATCTGCATAGCTTTTCTGCCTGGACTAAGCCGTGCGAAGTCGCTCTTGAATAAACTTCACCCTTCCAACGCATCCTGAACCAAATCTGGGCCTAATAGCCTAGCCTCACCGGGCTCGAACCAACCAATCGGAGACCTACACCTCCTATCATATAAAGCCTCATACGGCGCCACTGGTAGTTGTTGTTATATGCAAACTTTGTTAGAGGCAGAAACTTCTCACACGAGCCACCAAAATCAATCACACAGGCACGCAACAAGTCCTCTACCTGATCGACCTCCCCATCTAGGGCGGCCTCTGACTGACTGACCTCCACCCCTGGCTGCCTGGGCGGGTGGTGTAAAAACTGGTGCTGAAACTGGAGGCTGGCTCCTCTACTGGTATGAACTACTAGAAAGGCAGGGACAACCTCTTGATGTGAACTGGATCCCCACACTCGAAGCAACCCCTCTCAGCAAAAGACGGTGGGGACTGAAGGGAACCTCTGGAACAAGAGTAGCTGCTAGAAGAGCCATGTGTTGAAGAACCCTGAACTGACTGTGGCCTGGATGAGCTCTGGGCTGGAAGTGCACTGAATGATGAACGGCCCGGATGAGAACTACGGGGACCGTGTCCTGATGAAATACCACTGTAAACTAGATGAGCTGGCTGAGGAGGTCTGAATGGACGACCTCTGCTATACTGAGTATGGTGAACACCACCATAACTGCCAGATCCTCAAGGCCTTTTGGCCTCCCTCTCAACCCGCTTCTGTCGATGCACTGACTCAATCTCCCTGGCTATGTCAACTACCTCCTCAAAAGAAGCCCCAGACACCCTCTCCCTGGTCAAAAAGATCTGTAACTGATAAGTAAGACCATCAACAAACCTCCGGATCCTCTCTCGATCTGTGGTAACTAGCCAGATGGCATGACGGGCTAACTCAGAGAACCTCATCTCGTACTGCGTCATGGTCATGTCTCCCTGACGCAACTGCTCGAACTCTCTACGCAGCTCTTCTCTGCGGGACTGTGGTATATACTTCTCCAAAAAGAGGATGGAGAATTGGTGCCATGTAAGGGGCGCTGCATCAGTGGGTCTACGCCTCTCATAGGCCTCCCACCAAGCAAGTGCAGCTCCTGAAAACTGAAAAGTAGTGAATGGAACCCCACTGGCCTCTAATATCCCTACTGTGTGTAGTATCCTCTAACACCTGTACAAGAAGGCCTGGGCATCCTCGCCCTCTGACCACTAAAAGTCGGAGGCTGGAGTCTACTGAACCTCTCCAACCTACGCTGATCATCATCAGCTAAAGCTGGGACCACATAATCTTGTACTGGAGCAATAGGCTGCACTGGAACTGCCCCAGGTGTCTGAAGTCCCTGGGTGACCTGCTCAGGTGTCCGGGCAGCTGGAGTCTGAATGCCTCCCCCAGCCTGAGAAGTAGTAGCAGTAGTGGACATCGCAACGGCCTGTGCCAAGATGGTGCACACCGTCAAAATCTGAGCTAGGGTCTCCTGAAGACCCGAGATCACAATGGGCACTGCTAGTGCCTGAGCCTGCCCTGCTAGAATCTCAGCTGCGGGGACCTGATCCTGAGGAACGGGAGGGTCCACAGGTGTTGCCCCAGCGTCTGTGCGGGTTGCACCCCTCCCTCTGCCACAGCCTCGGCCTCTAGCTAGTCCTGCTGGTGTCTAATCACCACTACCGGTAGCACGAGTCCTCACCATCTGTGAGAGAATGAAAACAACTGAAGTTTAGTTCCTGAGTTCAAGAGAGTCGCACGACAGAATTCAAAATGTGGAATTTTCCTAAGGGTTCTGTAGCCTCTCGAAGATAAGTACAGACGTCTCCGTACCGATCCGCAAGACTCTACTACACCTACTCATGACTGGTGAGACCTATTCAACCTAGAGCCCTGATACCAACTTGTCACGACCCAATTTTGGAGTCGTCATGGCGCCTGTCGTGAAACCAGGCCAGCCACCTATGGTAACTAATCCCGAACCGTTTATTAAGGAAATTGCCATTTCTCAACTTGTGCCTGAAGTTAAATATAATAACGATCTATATTTAAAAGAAACTTATGAAATCAAATGCCCAAAATCTACAACTCTCGGATCCGGTGTCACACAGTCATGAGCTGCTAATACATAATACGAACCGAAAAGAAATGATCAACATAGTTTGAAAGTAAAAATGACAGGTAAAAGAGAAAGAGATGACGAGATCACGGTCGCCAGCTGCTACTCGTCAACTCTGATGAAATTGCTGCTACTCACTGACCAGCGCCGAATCTCGATGTACCTGGATCTGCACACAAAGTGCAGGGGGTAACGTGAGTACACCAACTCAGTAGTAACGAAACCAAATTACAGGCTGAGAGGTAGTGACGGACTAAACCTTCGATAATTTTTAACAACAGTATATAACTTGGACATGACAGTAATATATCAGAAAATAAACAAGATGCATCAATTTATGTCTGTAGCGCTGCATACCCGCATGAATTCATCTAGAATCAGGAATGATGTGTACTCAGTAATCAAACTCTCATAAGGTGGTCCACTCAGTACTAGAATCTGGCCTTCCGGCCCAGGGAAAGTCCATCCCGGATATTACATAAACACAACTGACACAGTCACCTAGTACTGAGGGAAAAGGCCGATCCATCCCCATGGAGAAGATCCATCTACGGATCATAAGACCCACGGAGAAGGTCCATCTCCGGAACATATCACTCGGACAAGATCCATGTCTAGGAAAGATCCATCCCTCAATATATGTGCGCTCACTAGGGGTGTAAGACTCCGGAGGGGCTCTTATAAGCCCAAGCGCTATATCAAGCCAACGAAGGCATGATTCCAGAGTCGCTGCGGTGTGCAGTCCGACCTAAAAACTGTCTCAAAACCAGGCTCCAAGCCTCACTCAATCACTACCTTCCAATCTCACTCACCATGCTCTAACATATGAAAATCAGCCCAAACCAATGATAATATAGAATAAACTAGCAATTTACGAGACTAGGCATGAAAAATATACTATAGCAATCGACCATACTGGTCTGAACGTATCGGCGTGAAGCCTTAACATTTATACTCAACATGATTTCTAATATGTTCAAGGTAATTACAACCTTCACAGTACAAGTATCAGCTTTAAATAACCATCAAGCAGTGCCATGGGTTGAGTCAGGCCACAACTATTCGGTGTACGCCCTCATGCCCATCACTTGGCAAGTGCGTCACCTTAATTAATATCAAATATCAGATAATTTGGGGTTTTGTACCCTCAGCTCCAAGTTTGGAAGCAATACTTACCTCAAATCCGGCTAATATACTACTCCGCAGTACCCTTGCCTCAAAATCCGGCCTCCGAGTGCTGCAAATCTACTAACAATCAGAAGAATATCATTATAATATGCTAAGGAACTAATCCCAATCGAAATTTATCAAAAATACTCGAAAATCCCGAAATTGGTCAAACCCGACCCCCGGGACCACGTCTCAGAACTCGATAAAATTTACACCACAAGAATCCTCGTCCTCCGACGAGTCTCTACATACAAGGAACACTGAAATCGGAGTCCAAATGACCCCCCAAATCCCCATTTTAAAGCCTCTTAATCCCAAGCCCTAATTACCCAATTTGCACTAATGTTTCCCAAATATTCCACCATAAATCCAACCTTCAATCACATATAAACGAGTTTAGAGTCCAAGAACCTTACCTTAATGAAGAACTATCGAATTCCCTCTTAAAAATCCCTTCAAAAGCTTCAAACCCGGATGAAATATTAAGAAAGATGGCTAAAATTCACGAAGGCACGCTTTTATACCTTCTGCCCAGTGGTTCCGCACCTGCGACCACTTACCCGCACCTCCGGAACTTATCACTCGGACAAGATCCATGTCACGGGAAGATCCATCCCTCAATATCTTTGCGCTTACTAGGGGTGTAAAGACTCCAGAGGGGATCCTATAAGCGCAAGCTATATCAAGCCAACGAAAGCATGATTCCAGGGTCGTTGCGGTGTGCAGTACAACCTCATAACTGTCTCAAAACCAAGCTCCAAGCCTCACTCAGTCAGTACATTCCAGTCTCACTCACCATGCTCTAACATATGAAAATCAGCCTAAACCAATGATAATATAGAATAAACTAGAAATTTACGAGACTGAGGCATGAAAAATATACTATAATAGGACTGAATGCAGAATAGTGAATAACTACAAATAGAGACAGCAACAATCGATCATTCCGGTCTGAACGTATTGGCGTGAAGCCTTAACATTTATACTCAACATGATTTCTAATATGTTCAAGGTAATTGCAACCTTCACAGTACAAGTATCAGCTTTAATTAACCATCAAGCAGTGCCATGGGGTGAGTCAGGCCACAACTATTCGGTGTACGCCCTCATGCCCGTCACTTGGCAAGTGCATCACCTTAATTAATATCAAATATCAGATAACTTGGGGTTTCGAACCCTCAACTCCAAGTTTGGAAGCGTTACTTACCTCAAATCCGGCAAATATACTACTCCGCAGTACCCTTGCCTTTAAATCCGGCCTCCGAGTGCTCCAAATCTACCAACAATCATATGAATAATATTATCATATGAGAAGGAACTAATCCCAATCAAAATTTATCGAAAATACTCGAAAATCCCGAAATTTGTAAAACCCGACCCCCGGGCCCATGTCTCGGAACTCGATAAAATTTATACCACAAGAATCCTCATCCTCCCACGAGTCTCTACATACCAAGAACACTGAAATCGGAGTCCAAATGAACCCTCAAATCCCCATTTTAAAGCCTCTTAATCCCAAGCCGTAATTACCCAATTTGCACTAATGTTTCCCAAATTTTTCGCCATAAATCCGACCTTTAATCACATATAAACGAGTTTAGATTCCAAGAACCTTACCTTAATGAAGAACTATCAAATCTCCTCTTCAAAATCCCTTCAAAAGCTTCAAACCCGGATGAAATATTGAAAAAGATGGCTAAATTTCGCGAAGGCACGCTTTTATACCTTCTGCCCAGTGGTTCCGCACCTGCGACCACTTACCCGTACCTCCGGAAAATATCACTCGGACAAGATCCATGTCCAAGGAAGATCCTTCCCTCAATATCTGTGCATTCACTAGGGGTGTAAAGACTTCGGAGGGGCTCCTATAAGCCCAAGCGCTATATCAAGCCAACGAAGGCATGATTCCAGAGTCGCTGCGGTGTGCAGTCCGACCTAAAAATTGTCTCAAAACCAGGCTCCAAGCCTCACTCAGTCAGTACCTTCCAGTCACACTCACCATGCTCTAACATATGAAAATTAGCCCAAACCAATGATAATATAGAATAAACTAGCAATTTACGAGACTGAGGCATGAAAAATATACTATAACAGGACTGAGTGCAGAATAGTGAATAACTACAAATAGAGACAGCATCAATCGACCATTCCGGTTGAACGTATCGGCGTGAAGCCTTAACATTTATACTCAACATGATTTTTAATATGTTCAAGGTAATTACAACCTTCACAGTACAAGTATCAGCTTTAAATAACCATCAGGCAGTGCCATGGGGTGAGTCAGGCCACAACTATTCGGTGTACGCACTCATGCCCGTCACTTGGCAAGTGCGTCACCTTAATTAATATAAAATATCAGATAACTTCGGGTTTTGAACCCTCAGCTTTAAGATTGGAAGTGTTACTTACCTCAAATCCGGCTAATATACTACTTCGCAGTACCCTTGCCTCTAAATCCGGCCTCCGAGTGCTCAAAATCTACCAACAATCAGATGAATATCACTATAATATGAGAAGGAACTAATCCAATCGAAATTTATCAAAAATACTCGAAAATCCCGAAATTGGTCAAACCCGACCCCCGAGCCCACGTCTCGGAACTCGATAAAATTTACACCACAAGAATCCTTATCCTCCCACGAGTCTCTACATACCAAGAACACTAAAATCGGAGTCCAAATGGCCCCTCAAATCCCCATTTTAAAGCCTCTTAATCCCAAGCCCTAATTATCCAATTTGCACTAATTTTTCCCAAATTTTCCACCATAAATCCGACCTTTAATCACATATAAACGAGTTTAGATTCAAAGAACCTTACCTTAATGAAGAACTATCGAATCCCCTCTTCAAAATCCCTTCAAAAGCTTCAAACCCGGATGAAATATTGAGAAAGATGGCTAAAATTCGCGAAGGCACGCTTTTATACCTTCTGCCCAGTGGTTCCGCACCTGCGACCACTTACCCGCACCTCCGGAACATATCACTCGGACAAGATCCATGTCCAGGGAAGATCCATCCCTCAATATCTGTGCTTTCACTAGGGGTGTAAAGACTTCGGAGGGGCTCCTATAAGCCCAAGCGCTATATCAAGCCAATGAAGGCATGATTCCAGAGTCGCTGCGGTGTGCAGTCCGACCTAAAAATTGTCCAAAACCAGGCTCCAAGCATCACTCAGTCAGTACCTTCCAGTCTCACTCACCATGCTCTAACATATGAAAATTACCCCAAAAAAATGATAATATAGAATAAACTAGCAATTTACGAGACTGAGGCATGAAAAATATACTATAACAGGACTGAGTGCAGAATAGTGAATAACTACAAATAGAGACAGCAACAATCGACCATTCCGGTCTGAACGTATCGGCGTGAAGCCTTAACATTTATACTCAACATGATTTCTAATATGTTCAAGGTAATTACAACCTTCACAGTACAAGTATCAGCTTTAAATAGCCATCAGGCAGTGCCATGGGGTGAGTCAGGCCACAACTATTCGGTGTACGCACTCATGCCCGTCACTTGGCAAATGTGTCACCTTAATTAATATCAAATATCAGATAACTTGGGGTTTCGAACCCTCAGCTCCAAGTTTGGAAGCGTTACTTACCTCAAATCCGGCTAATATACTACTCCGCAGTACCCTTGCCTCTAAATTCGGCCTCCGAGTGCTCCAAATCAACCAACAATCAGATGAATATCATTATAGTATGCTAAGGAACTAATCCCAATCGAAATTTATAAAAAATACTCGAAAATCCCGAAATTGGTCAAACCCGACCCCCGGGCCCACGTCTCGAAACTCGATAAAATTTACACCACAAGAATCCTCGTCCTCCCATGAGTCTCTACATACAAAGAACACTGAAATCGGAGTCCAAATGACCCCTCAAATCCCCATTTAAAAGCCTCTTAATCCCAAGCCCTAATTACCCAATTTGCACTAATGTTTCTTAAATTTTCCACCATAAATCCAACCTTTAATCACATATAAACAAGTTTAGAGTCCAAGAACCTTACCTTAATGAAGAACTATCGAATTCCCTCTTCAAAATCCCTTCAAAAGCTTCAAACCCGGATGAAATATTAAGAAAGATGCTAAAATTCACGAAGGGACGCTTTTATACCTTCTGCCCAGTGGTTCCGCACCTGCGACCACTTACCCGCACCTCCGGAACATATCACTCGGACAAGATCCATGTCCAGGGAAGATCCATCCCTCAATATATGTGCGTTCACTAGGGGTGTAAAGACTCCGGAGGGGCTCCTATAAGCCCAAGCGCTATATCAAGCCAACGAAGGCATGATTCCAGAGTCGCTGCGGTGTGCAGTCCGACCTAAAAATTATCTCAAAACCAAGCTCCAAGCCTCACTCAGTCAGTACATTTCAGTCTCACTCACCATGCTCTAACATATGAAAATTAGCCCAAACTGAGGCATTCCGGTCTGAACGTATCGGCGTGAAGCCTTAACATTTATACACAACATGATTTCTAATATCTTCAAGGTAATTACAACCTTCACAGTACAAGTATCAGCTTTAAATAACCATTAGGCAGTGCCATGGGGTGAGTCAGGCCACAACTATTCAGTGTACGCACTCATGCCCGTCACTTGGCAAGTGCGTCACCTTAATTAATATCAAATATCAGATAACTTAGGGTTTCGAACCCTCAGCTCCAAGTTTGGAAGGCTTACTTACCTCAAATTCGGCTAATATACTACTCCGCAGTACCCTTGCCTCTAAATCCGGCCTCCGAGTTCTCCAAATCTACCAACAATCAGATGAATATCATTATAATATGCTAAGGAACTAATCCCAATCGAAATTTATAAAAAATACACGAAAATCCCGAAATTGGTCAAACACGACCCCCGGGCCCACGTCTCGAAACTCGATAAAATTTACTCCACAATAATCCTCGTCCTCCCACGAGTCTCTACATACAAAGAACACTAAAATCGGAGTCCAAATGACCCCTCAAATCCCCATTTTAAAGCCTCTTAATCCCAAGCCCTAAT
>ML265683.1:2951-14191 GCA_005239495.1 Nicotiana undulata
CCCTTACCTGATGTATTTTATCACATGATTTACTGCTCAGCATGTACCTTATTTATTTATTTATGTACTGGACCTTAGTGAGTATGTATTCTACCTCTCGTCACTACTCTTTACGAGTTTAGACGGGATACTCACTGGGTACATATTTGTTTATATGTACTCATGCTGCACTTCCTTTCTTTTTCTGCACTTGACTGTGCAGGTATTGAGGCTGGTTCGTCTGTTTGTCCGTCAGCTGATAGGTAGTGATCGCGGCGTCGCTTCACAGGGTGAGCTGTCTTCTTGGCGTTTTCCTGACAGCACCTCTGGAGCCTCCTAGTTTCATTTTTGCTCAGTCTTTTGTTCCAGACTGCGGCTCGTATATTTTGTATATGTATTTCTGCTGTTGTATCTATGTAGCCGCCCGTTGACACTGTGACACTAGTCCTGGCACGCACTTGTTGTAGTTATCGGGGTTGTATAGGTACTGGGCCTAGCTGTGGTTCAGCTTGTTTCTATGGCCTTACCCCATGTTGTTATTGTATTCCGCTGTTTTCATTGTTATTGTTGTTCGTTGGCTTGCCTAATCTCGCCGTTAGGCGCCATCACGACCTGGACCGGTTTTGGGTCGTGACACCCCCCCCCTAAATCTCCTCTATCAACCTCCCTAGTGTGAGCACTGCTCGGGGTCCATTTTGAGACTCTTGTGAACTTTGACACACTAGGGCCTAAGGTTCTTTGCCACTTTGTCCTAATTTCTCAACTCTGCCCCTTTTTCACCTACTAAATAAGCCAATAGGATTGTGTAAATGGTTATTTTTCTGGATCTTTGATCAACTATGGCTACTGGGTTTTGGCTATTTGTGTATTTGATTGGCTATGACTTTTGGGTAGTGGTGAAACCTGCATGGATACGAAAAAAGAAGGCCTGGCTGGGCTGGGTATACTTTGGGTCTATCTTAGGCCCACTATAGATATTTTTTTACTTTGTAATTTATTTCATTCATTGGGCATGTAATAATTCTGTAATAACAATTGGGGTATTAATAAAATTAGTTAAATGGGTTTATTCTAATATTTGCATGAACGGGTAGAAATCCTGCCTATAGGTGTTTAATTTGTTCAACATGTTCTGCTCCTATGTGTTGTTAGATAACCTACCTGTAAGTAGGGCTGTGCACGGATCGGATTGGATCGGATTTAGCACATTTCGGATTCGGATTTCTGATTTCGGATTCTAGAAAATGCAATCCGAATCCAATCCGAATTATATCGGATCGGATTCGTATTTTAAAGTTTGGATCGGATCGGATTCCGGATCGTAAATGCCTCAATGTTGCAAACTAATATGTATATTTTCTTTGTAAAAGAGGCAATGCATTAAGAAAAATTCATGTTTATACAATTATGAGAGTACTATGGTGCCAATATAGCTAACTCTAGCAATTGTAAAGGTAATAACTTGGAGGAAGATGTAAAGAAAGTACTGACTATCCGAAATTAAAGTGTAGTATTTATACATTGCCTAATAATTTCGGATTTTGGATCGGATCGGATTAAAATATACCAATCCGAATCCGATCCGAAATCCGAAATTTTTATAAACACAATCCGAAATCCGGTCCAATCCGAAATTGAATGGATCGGTTCGGATTTCGGATATCCGATCCAAATGAACAGCCCTACCTGTAAGACCTGAGTGTTTAATTCGCTTAACATATTATGTCCATATGTGTTTTGTTAGATATCATGCCTATAGAAAATAAAATGTCGATGATCAATTTGTCAATTTGCATAACTGCAGCACATGTTCTACTGATCTTCATCTAGAAAACATGCCTATAGGACTTTAATTGATTAATTTATTATTGCTATCATGTTCACCTAGAAGACATTATTATAGGAGCTAAGTACAAGGGAAAAAAAAGCAATCTCGATTGCTAACCGTTAGAAATCCTGCCTATAGGGTATTATCACTAGCTTTAAAGTGTTAATACTTTCAAACACTGTTTCGTTGCTTAGACCTACCACTATTAGAAAGCATGCATATAGGATCAAACTGAGTAATTCTGAGTATTTTCAATGGTTATCACTGCCAACTACTGTGTAAATCACCTAGAAATCATGTCTATAGGTTTAACCACTTGTAATCTGTAATCTCAACAATCAGCATGCAATACCAAATCCCCTTAATTGTATAGTTGTTTTGGAATCATGTTTATAAAATGGCACCTTGCATCTGAAACTGCCTGCATGTTTGAATCCCAAGGTCACATAGAAACCATGTCTATAGGGCTTAATGGCTTTAACTTGCCTCGATTTTGAAACTGTCAAACGCCTAATATGAGAACTTGTTTGCTGCATTTGTTGTCTAAGTGTGGAGGCTAACTTGGTCCCTTAATTACCTTTACATGAAGTCCAACTTGTTTTGTATGTCGCCTAGTTTTATCATTTTTGAGCAGCCTAAGTTAAGTCTAGAACCATCCAAAATAGAGGTCCAAACGCCTCCTGGGCCATAAGCATGGGACGGGTAGTGCACGCATAAGGCAGGGTTTAGAATCAACTAGTGTGTTTGGGTAAAAACTTAAAGATAGTAATAGGGTAGCAGGAGATGATAGTTTGTGCATGCTGAATAATACGAGTAACACCCCACCTCGAGGAAGTTACGAAGTATTATTTATGTTGCACGGGGTGATCCTTTAAGATAAAAAACTTAGGACTCCCCATCTTGTCCTTAAATCAATTGTTTGTGCTTACTCAAGGACTTTTAATAATGAATTCTTCCCAAACTTCTTGTTTTTCTCTCTGACTATTTGACTAATTCATATAATTTGAGTTCGGCCAGGACCCACAATTGTGGACCTCGAAGAGTGCCTAACACCTTCTCTTCGAGGTAACTTGAGCCCTTACCCGATCTTTGGTGACCTGAATTGGTTAAACCAAAGTTATTTTCAAATAGGTTCCCTAACACACCTTAAACATGTTAGGTGACGACTCTCTCTTTTAACACCTTCTTTAAAAGAGTTGTCACGTGTCGAAACCCGATTTCGCGAGAAAAAGGGAGTCGACACATAACAACACAATAAAATGACTTTCACAACATGTGCCCATATGCCACAACATTTCCTCAAAACAGTTTCAATACCACAACCACGCATATCCCTTGGCTCAACAATAGTGAGTACAACAACAAAAACAAGGATAACACAAGAGTACGACAAGTAAACCAACACAAGAACGTCATAACCCAAAGAAATGGAAGAACGATCTCACAAAGAAAGGCACAACAGGAAATAATGGTCTCAGCAAGAATAACTCAACAAGGGAGGGATCATGTGTAACAATGATTCCACAAATGTATAATTCGACGATAAGAGAGATAGCATGAGTCGACGACCCAAAATAAGAATATATCAACAATAAAAGGGATAACAAAACTTCAATTAAGGTTAAGAAATTACGGAAGAAACAACAATAACTTCAATTAGGGTTAAGCTATTACAAAAGAAATAATAATAACTTCAATAAAGGTTAAGCAATTATAGAAGAAATAATAATAACTTCAATTAAGGTTAAGCAACGACGGAAAAGACAACAAGGCAATAAAGAAGCAACAACTTCAATTAAGCTACATAAGAGTTTAATTGGCAACAAGGGTAGAACATGAATCAATAAATTCCAAATAAGACATGTAAGGGTGAATTTAGTAAATGGAGGATTTAACATGCTAAAACAACTTCACATTTAATGAACATAAGAACCTAAGAGACATAAGCGGTCACATTTCCACAAATAAACCCGAGTACGTACTCTTCACCACACGTAAATGGCCTTCACATGACACAATTAGCACAAATGACTCAATTCCTAACAGTTAGTTTTCCCCACACATAGTTAGGCAAGATACTTACCTCAAAGAAGTTAGACTGTTACTCTAAAATGTCCTTCTCGAGTGAAACAACCTCCGAACAGCTCAAATCTAGCCAAAATAATTTCAAATCATAAATAAAACTCATAGAAAATAATTCTGGATAATAAAGCTTCAATCTTTAACAAAAACTAAAAAGTCAACCAGGAGCCCGTACCTCGGAACCCAACAAAATGCACAAAATTCGTATACTCATTCCGATATCAGTTCAACCATACAGAAATTATCATTTTCCGACATTGAATCACCCTTCAAATCCTCATTTTGACATTTTGAAAGAGTTTTACAAAATTTCTCATTTCCTTCCATTCAATTCACTAATTTAATTTATAAATAAGTTGAGATCATGAAATGTAATCAATTTCGGATATAGATTAATTACCCAATCGAACACATGAAGAACCCCTCAAAAATTGCTCAAATCCGACGTCTACAACTCAAAATATGCTAAAAATGGTGAAACCCTCATTTTTTTAGAAACCTCTCCAAGAAAGATGCATGTGACACCTTTATAAATCGCTTTTCACACCTGGGACTTATAAATCGCATTCCACACCTGAGACCTATAAATCGCATTTCACACCTTCGATTTTCCTCTGATCCCTCAAACACCAAAAAAAACAGCAGTGTGTCCCGACACGAAAATGGGCATAACTCTCTCATACTACCTCAGAATGCGACGATTCTTGATGTTATGGTTTTGTAATTACGATACGGATATGATGGTTCAATCGAATTGCAAATCAAAGGTTGTTTTCAAAAATGTGGTACCCCTTTATGACAAAAGAAATGACGCTGAAACATCAAATAAGAGCGCGACACAATCCAAACCCGTCTAAAACTCACCCGAGCCCCATGGGACCCCAACCAAGTATACTAACAAGAATAAAAAGAATCAAATTTTCTGCTAGATCATGTATCAAGTCCCAAAACATGATACGAACTTGCTCAAAGCCTTAAATTGCCTCTAACTACGCTAGAATCACGAATCGCACGTCGATTCAAGCATAAGAAACTTATGAACTTCCAAATTCCAAAACTAATGTCGATTTATACCAAACCAACTCCGATTGACTTCAAATTATTCACACAAGTCATAAATAACAATACAGACCTATTCCAACTTCCGAAACTAGGATACGACCCTGAAATCAATAAAGTCAACTCTCGGTCTTCCAACTTTCGTCAATTCATGCCGAAACGACCTACGGACCTCCAAATTGACATCTGGACACGCTACACAGAGCTATTGGAATCATCAAAAAGCCATTTCGGAGTCGTCTACACAAAAGTAAAATTCTAGTCAATTTTTACCGCTTAATCTTCTAAAACAAGAATCCTTCTTCCAAATCAATCCCAAATCATCCAAAATCCGAACTCGACCACGCACGGGCTGCTAATCCTCAAAACGGCCAGTCAAATCGTCACATTCTCCACATCTTAAACAAATGTTCGTCCTCGAACGTGCCAAGACCCATTTCGAAGTCCTCAAATCGCTGAATGAACTTACCGTACAAATACTCGCGGGTGATCCCACGTCACCCCAATCCACATAGGCCGACGACACCATCCCAACTGAAAATTGTTCTTTCCACCCACACTGATAACCTTAGAACCAAATATCTCACCTTTTGATCATTCCAAAAGACCCAATTCCCACACTAACACATTGTATAAGCCTCAACCAACTGCAACAATGCATGCCTACACCCACCAGGAATAGACACACGACGTAGCACATCACACATATGCCCATAAAAACATCTCTGATCACAATAACTGCTCATAATTAAATACAGCACTAGCAATTAACCTCATATCCTCTAGAACCATGTTCCAAACCTTCAAAATACTGACAATGATGCAAGAAACATGAAGACCTCATAATTATTCACCCGAATAAACAAGTCACATCTAACACCACCTGGGCACATTCATCGCAACTTGAAACCCAATAAATATAGCACGAATATGACTTAATATACAAGGAAACACATGAAAAAACTATCAAACCAGCCCGACATACACAATTCCCTATCAGTAGCATACTACGAGTTACTTCAACACGGGAGAATCAAAGTATATGAATAAATCATAAGGATCTCATCCAAATAAAAGTTCATCGTGGCACTTAACTCGGTCCAAACATAGCAAACCTCATGGAAACGCGAGGATCACATCCTCAGCTCTGAATCACAAGAAGAATACACATCATACTAACCGAAACCTTCCACTAATTAAATTTCCATTAGCAAGGTCACAAAATATGCTGAACTCCCACACCGGTAGAGCATCTAATTCACAAATCGTACCAACCATCCCGGAATCACATCAAAACCTATCGTGATGGGTAACAGGAAGTCACTTCTAGTCTATAGCTCTCAATAATGAATTAAAACAATACGATACTCACGGGCTACCACTATAGAATCTCCCAATAGGGGATATATATAAGCAGAGTACCAAATCACTAAACTCACCCATATATGAAGTAAGGTACGAGGACTCACCCCCATAAGAAGAACCAAGTCAAAATAAGAATGATGCCCCTCTATAACAATGGAAACCAGTCTTGCAATGACACCATCTGGTGAAACAACCTTAGCCTACTGTGGGAAGCACATCTTGGGCATCCTCTACTCGCCTAACCTACACCACAAGCTGGCAGTGTAGGGATATAAGCAACTGGAGCAGAACTCATAGCCTGAATACCTCGTTGTGAACATCTGTCCTGAGTCTGCGACAATCTCTCACCATGTGGCTGGTATCTCCACACTTAAATCAACCTCTCCATTGGCGTGGTTGTGGAAGCTATTTGACATAGGCACTCTGAGACCCATGGATATCTTAAGCACTGCGCGAAGCCTGAAGGGCAAACTGAAGTGGCTGACCTACAAAACCTCTACCATGGCTCACCCTGTCTCCAAGATAAGGACTAGTAGATCCTCCCTGTCCACGAGGTTTCTTAGACTCCCCGTCCTCTCTCTCCTAACGTCGCATGTCATCTCTCTCCTGGTCCTAGATGTCATTTAATCGGCGAGCAATCTTTACCACCTGCTGAAATGGAACATCTGTCTCTAACTCTCAAGCCATGTTGAACCATATATCATGACTGAACCCCTCAATGAACCTGCAGACTCACTCTCTAACTGTATAAACCAAAGCAGGTGCAAGTCTGGACAAGTCACTGAATCTAACGGGATACTCTGACACTGACATACTGCCTAGCGTAGCTGCTCAAACTTCGCACACCAGTCATCCAAATGAGTCTAGGGAACAAACTCTCTCAAGAACATCTTTGAGAGCTGAGTCCATGAAAGTGAAGTTGCATCGTTCGGGCTACCCAACTCGTCTGTTCAACATCACTGATATGTTGCTCCCTTAAGCTTGAACGTAGTAAAAGCAACCCCACTCGTCTCCACAATACCCATAGTGCGGAGAATATGGTGTCACTCCTCTAGGAAACCATGTGCATCCTATGAAGCCAAATCACTTAAGGTAGGAGGGTAATACTTCTTGAACATCGCAAGTAGGGCTGTGCATAATTTGGTAAATACTGAATTACCGTACCGAAACAAAAAAAAATTGGTATTTGGTATTCGGCATGCTATTTGGTTTAAGATTTAAAAATATTGGTATTTGGTATTTTAAATAAAATACTGAAATACCGATACCTTACCGAAATATATATTATATTACACTATACACATATTATTAGTTATAACATAAATATAAAAATATAAAATTTTACTTTCCTTTATTCTCTAAGTTCATAAACTCTTTTATGTACGGTTTTCTCTCTCTGGGTTGATATTTACTAGTTTTGGACAAAACTTTTGTCAACAAATGTTTTTAGTTTTGTACTTTTGACTACTTTAATATAGAATATTACAGTCTATGACTCTATGCACTAGTTAATATTCAAACCGAATAAACAGAAGTTACCAAACCGAAACCGAAAGGAGAAAAACCTAACCATACCAAATTTAATTAGGTACGGTATTGGTATAGCAGTTTAAGAAAACGAATACCGAATATACCGAACCGAAATGTCTAAATATTGTACTGTACCGACCGACGAACACCCCAACCCGCAAGTGTAAGCTATTCCTCCTCAGATGTTGCTGCCCTAACAACGAGCTGAACTGGAACAACTAGCTATGTTGGCATGACACCTAGAACTTTACCAACATGGACTCGCTGCTCTGGAGTACGGGGGCGATAGTATGAGCTCCTCCCCCGATCTTTGAAGTAGCTGGTGCAACCAGAATCAACCCCGCCTGAGCCAATGTACCAAACATGCTTAGGAGTTTTTCTAAGGTCTCCTGAAGTCCGCGGGAACAACAGGCGCCTCTGGTGCCTGTCCCCCGACATGAGCTACTGGTGTCTCCTCAACTACTGCTCTAACAGGTGCTCTAGGTGTAGCACGTGCTCCTCCTCGGACCCTGCCTTTGCCACTGCCCCTGCCTTTAGAAACACCGGTTCTAGGGGAAGCGTCATCAGTAGATGCAGCTCGTGTTCTCACCATTTGTGAGAGAATATAATGACAAAGGCTCAAATTCTTAGATCAATAATCCGCACGATAGGAATAGAGAAGTGAAACTGTCCTAATAGTTATGTTGCCTCTCGAAGATAAGTACAGACGTCTCCTAACTTATCCGCAAGACTCTACTAAACTCACATATGACTCGTAGCACCTATGAACCTAGAGCTCTGATACCAACTTGTTAGGGCCCCAATTTTTCTTCGTAGGATGTCGTGATGACACCTAGTCTTGGGGACTAGGTAAGCCTAAAACTTACTAGATTAATGGCAAACTCAACCAAAAACTATTAAACATGAACAAAAAATTTCTATATAAAACTTACAATCCCAAACCAGGTAGTACAATTCATAAGCTCTACGCAGTTTACTAATCTCTATGTACAATTGTTCCAAAATAGAAATAAACAGTACAAAGTAAAAATTAAGAAGGTGACAATGAGGCTTGCAAACGCAAAAACATGTATAACTTTAGTCTTCATAGCAATGCCCGATCAGCTAGCTATTGATCAACAACTCTGAGTACCTGAATCTGCACAAAAATGTATAGAAAGCGTAGCATGAGTACACCACAGCGGTACCTAGTAAGTATCAATACTAACCTGGGTAGAGTAGTGACGAGGGACAGTCAAGACACCTACTAGACTTAATAATATGTATAGTATGAATGTGAAACTAACAGAGCACAATATCAATCTAAAGATAAGCATGATAACAATAAGGAAACAATGATGGTAACAGGATACTAAAAGCAACAATTAGCAACGAGACACAACAGGTAACTCGTGGAATAAGTTGAATACAATTTAAGTCCGATGAAACCAAGTAAAGAAAAACAAGTAACACTGAATAAGAGAAACCATTTTCTCACAAGATATTTTCAAGGACTTTTTCGAGCTACTTCACCTCATAGTCACATTTCACGGGTCCCAACTCATGAACCCTAATCACTTGGCATTTCGTGCCCATATTAAAATTCATAACTACATGGACGACTCACGTTCCAAGGGAGTGACAATATAAAGTATTCAAACTAATAACTCACATGCCAATAATAATAATGATTCATGACCACACGAACAACTCACGTGCCAATAGAACAACTCTCACACAGATGGCAAGTAAACGGGAGTACATGTAAATGGCCAATAACATCAGGATTCCTATTCTTAAACCGATATAGGTGATTAATTACGTGTATGCTTGTGCAAGTGTTCTATCCCAATTCAAGTCAACAAGTTAGAGAAGAGACAATGAATGGCACATAAGAAATGATCATCACAAAATGTACGAGGTATAACTCACACAAGGTAGGAACACCACTACACAAATATAAACAATAATAATGCCCCCGGGTCATCACTAATTATTTCCTGACATAGCCCACCTTGTCTCACCACATGCGGGACAATAAAGTAAATGCACTCCTTGTCTCGCCACACACACATAATAATATTCCCACCTTGTCTCACCATATGCGCAAACCTACACATATAGCCCCGCCTTGTCACGCCACATGTGAAAATATCAATAATAACAATAGCACGGATAACTCACTTGCGAACATACCGACAAAATCCTCTCAACAATACCACATGTGCCAAAACAAAATGACTTTCACAACAAAATAAAATGACTTTCAGAACATGTGCCCTATGCCATAACATTTCCTCAAAACAGTTTTAATACAACAGCCACACATAGTCCTCGGCTCAACAACACTGAGTACAACAGCAACAACAATGATTACACAATAGCACGGCAAGTAAACCAACATAAGAACTTCATAATACAAAGAAACAGAAGAGTGACTCACAAAATGCACAACAGGGAATAATGGTCTCAAAAAGAATAGCTCAACACAGGAGATTTAATGTGTAACAATGATTCCACAAAAGTGCAATTTGACTATAAGAGAGAGAACATGAATTAATGACCCCATATAAGAATATCTCAACAATGAACGGGATAAAAAATCTTCAATTAAGGCTAAGGAATTGCGA
Source organism: Nicotiana undulata (assembly GCA_005239495.1). NCBI lineage: Eukaryota > Viridiplantae > Streptophyta > Magnoliopsida > Solanales > Solanaceae > Nicotiana > Nicotiana undulata. The sequence continues at coordinate 13,404 of ML265683.1, forward strand.
AAGAAATAATAATTCTATTAAGGTTATGCGATTACAAAAGAAATAATAATAACTTCAATTAAGGTTAAGCAATTACAGAAGAAATAATAATAACTTCAATTAAGGTTAATAATGTCACGACCCAAAACCGGTCCAGGTCGTGATGGCGCCTAACGGTGGCGTTAGGCAAGCCAAAGAACAATAACAACAACGAAAGTGCGGAATACAATAACAACATGGGGTAAGACCATAGAAACAAGTTGAACCACAGCTAGGCCCAATGCATATACAACCCCGATAACTACAATAAGTGTGTGCCAGGACTAGTGTCACAGTGTCAACGGGCGGCTACATAGATACAACTGTAGAAAATACATATACAAAATATACAAGCCGCAGTCTGGAACAAAAGACTGTGCAAAAAGGAAACTAGAAGGCTCCAGAAGTGCTGTCAGGGGAACGCCAAGAAGACAGCTCACCGTCTAGAGCGACGCCGCGGTCAGTATCTATCAACAGGCGGACGACCGGACGGACCAGCCTCACTACCTGCACAGTCAAGTGCAAAAAAGAAGGAAAGTGCAGCATGAGTACATATAAACAAATATGTACCCAGTGAGTATCCCGTCTAAACTCGTAAAGAGTAGTGACGAGAGGTAGAATACATACTCACTAAGGTCCAGTTCATAATGAAACAAAACACATGCTGAGCTATCGTGTTTCCTACACAACGCTATCGTGTTTCCTACACAAGAGCCTAGGGGACATTTCCCCCTTACAAAGTTTGGAAAGGAGACTCACCTGAACAAGTG
>ML265685.1:0-39872 GCA_005239495.1 Nicotiana undulata
TCGCGGAACATGAGGTGCGATCGCATAGAGGTAAGTTGCTTAAGCTTTGCGATCGCAGAGGCCATTGTGTGATCGCATAGGGCAATTCTACCCAGCCCTAGGCCCTATGCTAACCTCTGTGCGTTCGCAGCACCCCACTTGCGTTCGCACAGTATTAACCCTGGACCCTCCGCGATCGCGCCCTTTGAGGTGCGTTCGCACTGAACAACTAACCACCCCATCCCCCTTCCTACCTATTACGCTATGCGATCGCGTAGAAGCAAGTGCGATCACATAGTGCATCAGACCCCATCACATGCCAATGCTATGCGATCGCAGGGATGAATATGCGATCGCACTGAAGGAGGTATCAGACACCAGAAAAACTTGAGGAACACCAGATTTTTCCTACTTTTTGCACTCCGATGCCTACCCGAAACTCACCCGAGCCCTCGGGGCTCAAAACCAATTACACACATGACTCCCAAAACATCATATGAACTTGTTCAAGCTTTTAAACCATCAAAATATCATCAAACAAATGAATTAAACTCCAAAATCTATAGAATTTTCCTCAAACTTCATAAACTTCTAAATTTCCCATTTTAACTCCGAATCACGTCGTTTCACGTCGTTTCACGTCCGTTTTACACTGAATTTCACAGATAAGTCACATAACATATAATAAACCTATTTCCGGGCTCTGGAACCATAATACGGGCCCGGTAAAAAGGTTTTCACATAATTATTCATTTTCAAAAGCCTTTATTATTTTCAGAAAATAATTTTCTTTAAAAATTAATTTCTCGGGCTTGGGACCTCGGAATTCGACTCCGGGCATACGCCCAAGTCCCATATTTTCCTACGGACCCTCTGGGACCGTCACATCATGGGTCCGGATCCGTTTACCAAAAATGATGACCAAAGACAACTTTATTCAATTATTCAATTCAAAAATCCCATTTTTATCAAATTTTCACATGGAAGCTTCCCGGCTACCTGCCCAGGCTACGCACACATATCGAGGTGAGATTAACGAAGGCTTTCGAGGCCTCGGAACACAGATTTAGCTGGAATTACTTAGAATGACCTTTTGGGTCATCACATGCAAGGTTCAAGAGACAAACTCAATAGGGGAAAGGGAGTTGGGGACAAGTAATTCACATGTTAGCAATAGAATAAGGTTACAGATTCACATAGTTACCACATAGTTGTCACAAAACATCATAGATTAATAGAGTCCAGACTGTATAGCATTCAGGTGTCACGAGAGGGAAGTTCATGATCTAGGGAATTGAACATGAGTGAAAGCAGGTAACAGCAATTAACAGATGAGCATGCCAGAGTCATAGAGGGAACAAGGGGGTATATTAGACTGCAAGAAGAGAATAAATAGTAGAGGCATACTGATTACACAGAACTCAAGTAGTTATAAAGGATCACAGGGAAGGGCAGAATAACAAATGGGAAGGAACATCACATAGTCATGCTAATTACATGCTAAACAATAGAACAATAAGATAAAACACATAAGGAACTGTAAGTAAATAAACAAGAAATGGAACATTTTGTGTATAGATGCTCTAAAACTAAATCCGAAACATACCAGTTGAATAGTAAATAGTAGCAAAGTGCAAGAGATAGCACAACAACAACAGTATGTAGAACAAAGAGAGCAGCAGAGGACAATAGTGTGCAGAATAAGAGAGAGCAACAGGACAGTAGTATGCAGATGCAAGAGAGCAACAGTGATTACTCAGGCTTGGCTTTCAGCCGCCTGAGTGGTCAATAACTGTGTGAAAAGCAAGAAATGAGCGGTATGAAAGCAAAGAGAACTCAGAACAATGTCAGTGCTCTGAGCTTTGAGTTATGCCTTAGTGATATGCAGTGTATCAATGTGTTCGTGTCAGTCAAGAGTCTGTTTGTAAGGAGAGAAGGCAGTGTATATATATAGTCGAAAACCAAGTAATAACATAGGCAAAGAGTAGTAATTTAGCATAATTACAGAAATAATTGTTCAGTCAGAATCAATCCTAGTCAATCAAGGACTTGGACTCCCTTTAATTAGGGAGTCAAGCCCAAACGGTGCCAATCATAGCCAAATAAGGAAAAGGAATCAAAATTAAGACTGATTTTGTTTAATTAGGGACAAGAAAATCACATAGTATATAAATAAAGCCAAATACATAGTATTAATTAAGGAAAGCTACACTAACAGTTATTTATAAAGTAAAGCAGAGTATTAGTTTTTTGAAAAAAAAATCAATTGAAAGAATCTCAGACTCAATTATAATCACAGGGAATCAAATTTAAGGAAAGTATAACATAAATATGGAAAGCATTTAAAAACTGGTACAAAATTACAGAGGGAATACATAGGATCAACTATTCATGGAAAACATCGCAGGCTTGGGGTTTTTTATACAAATATTAGTATAAAATCAATAGGTAAAAATCAATAAGGTAAATAAATAATTAAACATTTAAATAGCAGTAACACAAAGAGATGATCAGCAGTAAAAGGTCATAGCACTGAATTAAACAAGAACACACGAATACACATAGTCGAGTGAAAAACGGATNAATGGATATAAGTTAAATACCCATAAAAATAGATAAATAATTAGTAAAAATAGCTAATAAATGTATAAAAATAAAATTAAGTTTAAATAGGTGAAATTACAGTAATTAACTAATATTAAGTATGAAAAAGTGCATAAGTTTCAAATTAAAATAATACAAAATGTTCGATTGGGCTATAATTGTAAAATTACTGTAATTAAAATTAAATGAGACCCAATTGGCTAATTTGTGAAATAATTGAATCTTAATGGACAAAAAATGATTTAAAGTAGCATACTGAGCTGGGAAACATTTTGAAATTATTTATAACATAGTTTATGAATAATTATTTAAGTATGAAATATTAAACAAACAGGAAAATCATTTAATAAAAATAGGGAAAAATAGGGAAAAATACTCGTTATTACAGAGAGTAATTTTGAAAGCTTATATGCAAGTTTGAAAATAATTTGAGAAAAAATTGGGTATCAACAATATATATAAGGTTTTATGTGATGAGCAAACTATAAAATGAAAGATCTTCGAGTCTAGGTTCTAACTCTTCAAACTGTTCGTCATTTGGACACTCCTACAAAATGTTATGATCAAACTAACAAAGGATAGCATAATTCAATTCTGTGGCCATTATGCGACCATTATGCGATCGCAGAAGTTGTTATACGAACGCAAAATGGTCCCAAACCTATCCAGTGAAACCTAGTGAAACCTAGTTCTGGGCACCAATTTCACGATACATTCTTTGACCCACATACCAGTTTTGCGGTCCATTATGCGACCACAAACCCGATTTCGGAGGCTTCTTTTTCCTATTTTCATAACTCGAGCCCATTTTGATAAATTGGATTTGGGGCTTCATTTGGGAAATTTTTCTAGTGAATCTTGAGAGAGGTGAGAGAAGTTTATAGAGGGAATGAGGAAGCTAACATCCTAATCATCCAATCTTGCACAAATTCTCAAGAATCAAGGAAGCTAATCTCTATCTCACTATCCTTCCGGGTAAGTCCTACTTCTAAGATTTCATATAAGAAATTACGAGTTCAAAAATATATTGTGGGGTTAGGAATAAGCCATGCATGTGACCCTAAGTTATAGTATGTGGGACTAATGACAACTATTTTGGGTTGGTCTTGTTGAAATTGGTTGAGGGAAGAAGAAATTTCCATTGTAGGACCTTGTAGTCTATTTCACGTGATTATGTGCTTCATGAAATTCCTAAGAGAGTTACACCATGGGAAATATTTCTAATTATTAATAGATTTTCGCTATCTCCTTATAGATTATTATTGCTAGAGCTGTTGGTGTGTTGTTGTAACTTAAGGAAAGCTCAATCATGTATGTTGGCTAAAATTCCTCTCTCGGAATTGAATTCCATAATGTTTCCATAAGTTTAAGTACGATCGGTGCAAATCCCTAATTTCTACGTTTCGGGAAATTCNGAAAATCAAAAAGGAAAAATGTTTTGAGAATACAGTCGAGAAACCATTGCTTTTGAAATTGTTAAAAAAAACAAGATTTTTCGGAGAGAACAATAGAGAAATTTCATAATATTGTAAATGTAAAACGGATCTCAAAAGAAAAACCAAGATACATGAGATTAGGGTTTCGTGAGAAACCAGAGAGAGAAGTAAGGCAATCTGGCTATGAAACTCATGACAATGGTGTTTAGAGCACCATCGAGTCAAAATCCATCGGAGAAAGGCCGCAAACAACCCCAGGCAGAGCTTCCAGTGGTGGTCTGGCATGGTTGGAACCCATGGAGGTCTCAAAGATGGAGAGGATCAGAGAGATAAGGCTTCAAGGCGGCTGGTGGTCGAAAGGGGTGAGACTGGAGGTGGCCGTAGAGACGGTGGAGGCCATCGAAGAAGAAGAAGAACCCAGAAGGTTCTAGAAAGAAGGGAGAGGGAAATAGACGAGAAGAGAGAGAGTTGGTCTTGAGAGAATGAGAGGGGTCAAGGGGGGTTGTTTGGTTTAATTATGGTAAGTTGGATCTGGGNGTGCTTGGGTATTGGGTTAGTTCAATTGGGCTGGGGTTTGGGTAAATTAGGATGAATTTGAAAAAAAAATGGATATAAGTTAAATACCCATAAAAATAGATAAATAATTAGTAAAAATAGCTAATAAATGTATAAAAATAAAATTAAGTTTAAATAGGTGAAATTACAGTAATTAACTAATATTAAGTATGAAAAAGTGCATAAGTTTCAAATTAAAATAATACAAAATGTTCGATTGGGCTATAATTGTAAAATTACTGTAATTAAAATTAAATGAGACCCAATTGGCTAATTTGTGAAATAATTGAATCTTAATGGACAAAAAATGATTTAAAGTAGCATACTGAGCTGGGAAACATTTTGAAATTATTTATAACATAGTTTATGAATAATTATTTAAGTATGAAATATTAAACAAACAGGAAAATCATTTAATAAAAATAGGGAAAAATAGGGAAAAATACTCGTTATTACAGAGAGTAATTTTGAAAGCTTATATGCAAGTTTGAAAATAATTTGAGAAAAAATTGGGTATCAACAATATATATAAGGTTTTATGTGATGAGCAAACTATAAAATGAAAGATCTTCGAGTCTAGGTTCTAACTCTTCAAACTGTTCGTCATTTGGACACTCCTACAAAATGTTATGATCAAACTAACAAAGGATAGCATAATTCAATTCTGTGGCCATTATGCGACCATTATGCGATCGCAGAAGTTGTTATACGAACGCAAAATGGTCCCAAACCTATCCAGTGAAACCTAGTGAAACCTAGTTCTGGGCACCAATTTCACGATACATTCTTTGACCCACATACCAGTTTTGCGGTCCATTATGCGACCACAAACCCGATTTCGGAGGCTTCTTTTTCCTATTTTCATAACTCGAGCCCATTTTGATAAATTGGATTTGGGGCTTCATTTGGGAAATTTTTCTAGTGAATCTTGAGAGAGGTGAGAGAAGTTTATAGAGGGAATGAGGAAGCTAACATCCTAATCATCCAATCTTGCACAAATTCTCAAGAATCAAGGAAGCTAATCTCTATCTCACTATCCTTCCGGGTATGTCCTACTTCTAAGATTTCATATAAGAAATTACGAGTTCAAAAATATATTGTGGGGTTAGGAATAAGCCATGCATGTGACCCTAAGTTATAGTATGTGGGACTAATGACAACTATTTTGGGTTGGTCTTGTTGAAATTGGTTGAGGGAAGAAGAAATTTCCATTGTAGGACCTTGTAGTCTATTTCACGTGATTATGTGCTTCATGAAATTCCTAAGAGAGTTACACCATGGGAAATATTTCTAATTATTAATAGATTTTCGCTATCTCCTTATAGATTATTATTGCTAGAGCTGTTGGTGTGTTGTTGTAACTTAAGGAAAGCTCAATCATGTATGTTGGCTAAAATTCCTCTCTCGGAATTGAATTCCATAATGTTTCCATAAGTTTAAGTACGATCGGTGCAAATCCCTAATTTCTACGTTTCGGGAAATTCCCTATAACTCATAAAACCTGATTATTCCGAACGAGCCTTATATTGAACGATATATGTTTAAAGTATTGGTTGCTTTTAAATAGTATGACTTTGAGTTGTACTTTAAATGAAAACTGGTATACCAATTAGGTGAGGAAAACTCGATATGCTTAATACTCCTAATTTCTCGTACGTGTACTAAATGTCTTGATTGAGTGTGTCTAGTCGATTATAAACTATAAAGATATTTGAAAATGAATTAAATGAACTGAGGAAATGGAGTCTAGAAAACGTCTATAATTTTACCTAGTGATGCCTATTAAATGAGAAAATATATGAAATAGATTACGAAATGAGCCTTGACTCAACTGTTTAAGATGACTTCAAAAAGTAGAATTTTCCTAAAACCTCTATTAAGGTATGTGTTGCTAAACCCCCTCTTCTTAGAAATTTAACCCCCATGGAGTCCATACGATTGATGTAAGTTTCAACCTTGATTGATATAAAAAATGATATTTCAAACGGGCTTGTGTTGTAAGAATTTGTGTGCAATATGTATTTGAATGCTCGCATCATGCTATCTTGTCACTTGATAATGTATTGAAAATATGGGATATGTGTTAAATTGCAAAAATATGTGAAAGCCTCTATATGCCCACGATTTATAATTTCTCCTATGTGTACTTAATATCTTGTATAGAAAGTCTTGCTGACGAAATTGATATTAATGTGAAATATGTGGAAAGAACTCGAATTATGAAATGCGGCCAAGTGCCATGTGTGACATAACTTTTGTGGCCACTAGTGCCGAAGAAATTGAAATGCGTGTGGGAAATGTTGAATGAGATGATTGATGGAAAATGGAAATGTCTTGAGTAAGACAGCCTAGTCGATTAGGCCGTGATCGGACGCCATGTCGCACACATGGTGGTATTGTGCAAAAAATTGAAACCAATATTGAAACGAGAGTTAAGAATGTCTCGAAGTGAGATGACCTAGCCGATCGGGTCGTGATCGGACGTCGTGCCAAGAGTACGATGGCATTATGATAGTGGCATTGTGAAAAGTGGTATTGTGAATAGTGGTATTGTGGACTGTGGTATTATCGTTACTAAATATCTCCCATCTAAAAATATGTATTACTTTCGTATGTTGAAAATTGTTATGTTTCAATTGGGCATTTTGATATTATTTATTGTGACTTGTTGTTTCTATGGCTTTAACTTTTCTTGTATGGTTATTCCATTTGAAAGATGATTTTTAGCTTTACATCCTAGTATACCCTTTTGCCGAGGGGGCTGCATCTTTAATGGATGTCGGTGGTTCTAAATTAGGCGGCAATGATAAGTGATAGCGGTACACTCCTTTCAACTAACTTGGTGATCCCCACTTCATTCCGGGGTCTTGTGTCATTTGGTTATCGTGTACTTTGTTTTTTGAGGTAGAGCCGGAGCCTTGTTGCCGGCATTTCCATACTACTCTTCAATTGTACTTAGAGGCTCCATAGACAGGTTGTGGGTGGTGTTTGATATTGGAAATTAAATTAGAAATAATGATATTTGGCAAATATGTTTTTCTTCATATTTATAAATGTTTTTATATTTTGGATATTGTGGTTGAAACTACTAATGGAAACAAAATGGAAGTTGTTAATGAAATATATACAAAGTATGATTAATGGAGTTCATCTCCTCTTTATTCATGAATTAGTTTGGGAAGAATTAAACCTAACAGGCTTGCTGAGTCGGGTTTACTCGGTTGAGTGCCGGTCGTGCACCTCTGTTTTTAGGGCGTGACAAAACCAACTCGTGAAAATCTCCTCCAAAATCATCCAAAATCGAGCTCTCTAACTCAAAGTTGAAAAATCTCCTCGACCATGATATATTCATCCTAGTTTTTGGCTTCTGAAATGCACCTATCACATCTGCGACTTCGCATATGTGGAAAAAGCATAGCAGATGCGGCCTTCAATTAAAACAAGAATTTCCGCTTCTGTGGAACAAAACTTTCACCTGGGCTTCCATTTTTGCGAACAAAGAACTGCACTGTCGATCCCTGCTCAAGCATCCTCAATCTGCATCTACGGTGATATTACGCTTTTGCTTTGCGCTCCCATGTCCGTACCTGCGACCCCAGCTCCCCTAGCAAAACCTCACATCGCAGCCAACCAGCCGCTTCTGTGGCGCTGCACCTGCGGCCCAAACATCGCAGGTGTGAAAACACTAGTTGGAAGCAGCCTTCAACAATCCTCCAAGTTCCCAAATGATCCGAACTCATCCGTAAACATACCAGAGTCAACCAAGACACCGTCCAAACATACCAACCAACCTGAAAACACGACCCAAACCTACCCAAGGCCTCAAACCACATCAAACAACATCAAAACTATGAACCACACCTCGATTCAACCCTAATGAACTATTGAACATTTCCAAATTCAATGCTTCCGCCTAACAAGCCTAAATAACTCTGACTGAGTCAAATTTTTCATGCATGACCTAAATGACACAACAGACATAAACCAACTCCCAAAATCGCAGACCGAGTTTGGTATCAATAAAAACAACCCTCGGTCAAACCTATCAACCTTCAAAACATTTGACTTTTTAACATTCGACAATTCAAGCCAAAAAACCTATGGACCTCCAAATTCACATCCATGCATAACTCTAAGTCCAAAATCACTATACAAAGCTATTGAAACCATCAAAATACCATTCTCGAGTTTTCTACACAAAATCCAAACTCTGGTCAACTCTTAGTAATAAGGACTTTAACGAAGGGACTAAGTGCCCCTAATCAATCAATAACTCACTCAAAAACCAAACCAATCACCCCGGAAAGACATTAAGTAAGGGAATAAGAGCTAAAATACTAAAAATTACCGGCCTAAACACTAGAAACTTAATGTTTTTACATAGGAACTAAGTATTCCAAATCATTTCAAACCTCACGGGATCCATTCCAACCATGCACGCTAGTCATAAACCACCGAAATCACCTAGGGGAAGTCTCGATTAGGGGAAAACTAGATTCAAGAACTCAAAATGATCGGTTGGGTCATTACATTCTCCCCCACTTAAATATTTGTTCGTCCTCTAACAAACCAAACACACTTCAAAAATAGTCGAGCAACTGAGAGAAGTTATCAATCACATATCCAACGGGTATATCATGTCAGTTTCATACATATGGGACCATAAGAATTACTTTATTAATGATTTCTTCATTGTTTACCTTGAAAATAGTTTTAACACTTATATTTTATTTGTGGTTCTAAAAATAGGTGATTTATTCTAATACTAGTTAATAATAAAGAAATGATAAGTGTAAGTAAGAAAAAGGTGATAGACCAACCAATGTTGTCATAGAACTGGCGGCCTCGAGCTCACTGGAATCGGGGACCTCGAGGTAAGATAATAGCAGTAAATGAAGAACAATAAATGAAGAACAATAAAGCTGAGAAATAATATTGAGCACGTTAAACGAGAAAAGATGAATAGAATATTCTATTGCAGTTAATGTTGTATATTACAAAAATGATTGGGTTCCCCTTTATATAGGAGGGGAAAACCCCAACATATTACATATCTAATTATGAGAAATAATTCTATTGGTATAGCAGTATAGCGGCCTAATACATACTTGTACTATCTATTGCAGATTTTATCAGCTCTAACGACGTGTCTTTGGGTATTTCCTTCCTTTCCATGACGATCATCGATTTTACACTGCTTTGACGTATGTCGTGTTGGACCTTCGATATACTTTCTCGAGGTACGCCTTATTGAGGTCGAACTTCAGACTTCTACTTTGAGCACCTCGAGCTCGAGCTTAGAATGCCATAGAAGCATCGATATCGGGGTCCCCGGTATCGGCTGTATACAGATAGTCCCCACGTTTCTAAGAATTTAATGAAAAGAAATGATTTGAATTCTCGACCCTTCAAAGCCCTGTGTTATGACATCATTCCTATGACGTAAGCGTTGAAGTGCCCCGTCGGTTCTCTTCCCCAAAAGTCATAATTTCTCAACAGAGTTGGTCGACCATTAACATCAACGAACAATCACTGTTATTATTTTATATATACTTGTTTTCCTCTTCATTAAGAACTTTATCATTCTGCAGCAACCACTTTCCTCTATAAACTTCCCTTTCACCACCAGTTCTTCCGTCGTATCAATTCTAAGTTGCGTCGGTGTTTTCATCTCTTCCTTCTTATTCTAAATAAATAATGACTAAAACATCCAAATAAGTTCCTCAAATAAGGAACCTCCAAATCTGTTCCTCAAAAAGAAGGAACCTCTACTTCTACCTCCCGCCCGGCTAGTGGCAAACCGCCGGCGCTCAATGAGATTATTTCGAACAGATTTTCCTTGAAAAAGGACTTTACAATAGAAAACCTCCTGATGTCCCTGGTAGTCGAGAAAATGCCTCGAGATATATAAGATCAATCAAGGAGATACACCCCGAAGCTTTGAGGAGAGAGTACAGATGGGGGGAGGAGGTCGTCCTGCAAATGCCCTTTTGCGAAGAGGATATTACGACCTGCGTAGAGGGGTTTTTGTCCGTGTATACATATCCTTTTACATTTGGTACCCTCGACCCACTCGTGCTCGAGTTCTTCCAAAGGTACCAAGTCACCCTTGCCCAGATCCATCCGTCCTTCTGGCAGATCGTAGTGATGATGAGTTTTTTTGTTGAAAAGGCCGGGATCAAATTAACTCTCAGCTACCTCATTCGATTGTATCGGCCTCAGCACTTCCGATGTCTAATCAAGCTCCAACGCTGGTCCACCAAATCATTCTTTGCTATCAACGACGAGAGAAGGGATCGAGGTTGGATGAGCTGGTTCATCAGAGTGAGGACCATCAACGTCAATCCCTTAGAGTTCCTGTCGTTCCCCGAGAAGTGGAACTTCACACGTGAGTAAAATGTGATGCTTTATCTTATTTTTGTTAGTTTTGCTATACTTTGAGTGACTGTTACCTTTCCTTTTTCTCAGCGGTCCTGTGGATGTCTGATGCGGTCCTCGACCTCGAGGACTGTGCTCGCAAACTGGCAGCTACATCGACATACAACAAACAAGTGGCTGGACTTGTCGAAGGGCAAGTGGGTGGCGAAACATCATGGTATATGTTATAATATTTATTCTTTTTTAAAATATACCTTTCTTCGGGGGACCTAACTTCTCTGTTGTAGGTATTGGCGGGTTCTTTAGGAAAAAGGTCCTAAAAAAATGAGGATTCCCAAAGCGAAGCAAAGCCAGCTCTGGGATGCAAGAATAATGTAGTGATCAACGAGGACTTCGACTTCATCCATCGATCCACGGGCGATGATGATGATGAAGTGGAGGGTTCGGCACCGGTGACTCGAACCAGAAAACCTTCCGATGTATCTTAGCCCGCAGCAACCGAGGCTCTTAGCCTCGAAGTAGAAGATCAAAGGAAGAAAAAGGACGAAGGCCCTTCGTCTCCTGATTTGTCGGTTGCTTCTCAGACTTTGGAGAATACTTCGAAGAAAATAAAAGCCGAAGAACCACTACCCGATCAGAGCGCCTCGAGAGATTTCCCCGAGGCAGTGATAGTGCATCACTCACCATCATTATATCTTTATATGATGACACCATTAGGGATGCTCGAGACCTGAAGAAGCCCGAGTTAGGTGGAGTCCCAAGTGAGAAAGACTCCTTCTAGGGTTTCTTTACTGGGGTCGATGAGGCAGAACCAGTAGATGAAAACTCGATCTTTGAGGAGGCTCAAAGACTTTGTTCAACAGTGAGTTTTTAATAATACTATAACCTTCTAACTTAATAATTTCTTCCTCTATCGAAACAATCTTTTTTTTGTAGGCCTTCGACAAATTTAAGGCTTAGCTATGTCGTTGTGAGGCCGAGTTGCATAGAGCTTCGAATGAGGAGAAGACCCACAGACTTCTTTTTGCTAAGAAGGAAAAGGAGCTGTGTCACGACCCGAAATCCCACCTTTGGGCCATGACAGCGTCTAACGTTGAACCCGCTAGACAAGCCAACGTACACAATTACATTAACATATTAACAATGAAGCAAAAGAAATAACTAGAATAGTTTATATTCCCTTTTAAGTGCGAAAGTAGATACTTCTAAACTAAATAAAAATACCAAAAATACATTCCGTTAGAAATATCCCAGAACATGGAGTCACTAACTCACGGACCGTCTATGAGATTACTAGATACAAGGTCTGAAGAAATAATACATAACTATCTTAGAACTAATAACAAAACAAGACAAAATAGAAAGATAAGGGTAGAGGAGACGCCAAGGCCCACGAACGTCTATGGGTCTACCTTGAAATCTCCAAAGTGGAATGAAGGATACTTCCTCTATCAGTGTCCACTGGGTCCGGCTGCGGGATCTGCACAACATAAAGAAGTGTAGGTGCAGCATCAGTACAACCGACCCCATGTACTGAGCAAGTGCCGAGCCTAACCCGGCCAAAGTAGTGGCGAGGCTAGACGCGACAACGATAACCTACCTGTGCAGTTCTACCAAAAGAAATATAGCAGGGAAGTAACAGATGCTTAACAGATAAGCAAGTAATACGGGAACAAGTAAGGGTGCAACATGTATGAAGCAAAATGAGATATCGAATACAATAAATAAACAGATAAATGAATGGCACGACATCGTCCTTCGTGCTTTTACTATCGTCCTCACGATGCAACAAGTAAATATATGAAATGAATTCAATAATAAATGAAATGAATGGCACGACATCGTCCTTCGTGCTTTTACTATCGTCCTCACGATGCAACAAGTAAATATATGAAATGAATTCAATAATAAATGAAATGAATGGCACGACATCACCCTTCGTGCTTTACTCTCTTATTCAGAGTGCAATAATGAATAAATGAAATGAATGGCACAGAATCACCCTTTGTGCTTTTAGTCTCTTCCTCACATTGCAATAATAAATAAATGAAATGAATGGCACGACATCACCCTTCGTGCTTTTACTCTCTTCCTCACATTGCACTAATAAATAAATGAAATGAATGGCACGACATCACCCTTCGTGCTTTTACTCTCTTCCTCACAATGCGATAAGTAAATAACTGAATGAATGATATGAATGAATGGCACGGCATCACCCTTCGTGCTTTACTCTCTTTCTCACACAAGTAATATCAACAATAAATAACAACTTGGCAAGGAAATCAATTACCAAACTTTCAATTCATAACCACCCGACATGGGGAATAACAACTAAAATCAACACATTTTCCCAGCAAGGGTCTCATCTATAACCAATTCCTTACGAGTACATAACTTAATGATTTGGTTCCTCCGCTAGGACATCACAACACATTTCTTAATCAAGTAGTCTTCACAGTTAAACAATTTTTCCAAATGAACTACTTCATAATACAATAATCATTGAGGTAATAACAAATAATTAAGCAAAACGGACTCATGGGCATACTTGACACACAATGCATAGGTACTCGTCACCTCACCTATGCATTGGACATGATAAAAACACATAGCACATAGGGCACAATACCTATTCCCTCACAAAAGTTAGGCAAGACACTTACCTCGGGTCCAAGAATAGCAATTCAAGCCTCTAATACCGCCTTTTCTTTTAAATTCAACTCCAAAACGACAATATGTAGACATAATTAACTTAAATACATCAAAAATGACTCAATAATTCAATCCCATAGCCTAATTATCCATTTTCTAGCATTCTTCAAAAAATACCAAAATTTGACCCTGGGCCTGCTTGGTCCAAACACAAGGCTCGGACCAAAAACCCGATTACCCATACCCCCACGAGTTCAAATATACAATTTGTTTTGAAATACGACCCCAAATTGAGGTTGAATTACCCAAAATCCCATAGACCCTAACTCTATCCGAAACCCCTAATTTCTAATTTAATTTTAGAATTTTAGGCATACATTCTAGTGGTTGTTGAAGAAAAATGGAAGAAAATAGAGTTGGAATCACTTACCTATGGAGCTATGGTGATGGAAGCCTTCAAAAATCGCCTAAGGGGAAGTGGGGAAGAAGTGGTTTGAGAAAAAGTGGGTTAAATCCCGTAAGGTTTCTGTTTTAGACATTTTAAAATCACTGGGCGAATTTGCCCTTCGCGTTCGCGGGCCAGTGGCCGCGTTTGCGAATGGTTAACTGCTGGGACGTACGCGTTCGTATAGCCAGGTCCGCGTTCGCGGAGATCTTACTTCCTAGGTTTCCGTGTTCGCGAGCCTACGCCCGCGTTCGCGAAGAACAAAGCTACCCTGTCCCCCGACCTCACACTACACCTACGCGTTCGCACCCCTGGGGACGCGTTCGCGTAGAAGCACTGTCCAGTGCTCCGCGTTCGCGTCTCCCTCCACGCGTTCGCGTAGAGTAAATCGATGGACTCACCTATTTACTCTTCGCGTTCACGAGGGTTGCCCCGCGTTCGCGAAGAGTAACTCACCAAACACAAGACCTGACCCCTAAACACCAGATCTTTCCACTTTGCACACCCTGTTAACTACCCGAAACTCACCCGAGCCCTCGGGACTCAAAACCAAAAGCACACACGACTCCCAAATCATCCTACGGACTTATTCAAGTACTAAAACCACCGAAATAACATCAAAGTCAATGAATTAAACCTCAAATCTCATAGAATTTTTTTAAAACTTCATAAGGCTCAATTAGTCCAATTTTGATCCGAAACACGTCATACTAAGTCCTTTTTACACCAAACTTTATAGATAACTCACATAACATATATTAAACCTGTCCCTAGCTCCAGAACCATAATGCGAGCCCAGTAACACGGTTTTTACATTAATTATCATTTTCAAAAACCTTTATATTTTTCAGAAAACAATTTTCTTTTAAAATTCATTTCTCGGGCTTGGGACATCGGAATTCGGTTCCGGGCATACGCCCGAGTCCCATATTTTCCTACGAACCCTCCGGGACTGTCACATCACGTGTCCGGGTCCTTTTACCAAAAATGTTGAGCAAAGTCAACTTTAATCAATTAATAATTAAAAATTCAATTTTTCATCAAGGTTTCACATAAAAGCTTCTCGGCTACACGCCCGGGCTGCGCGCTCATATCAAGGTGAGATTAACGTACGCTTTCGAGGCCTCGAAACACAGATTTAGCTTAATTAACATAGGATGACCTTTTGGGTCATCACAATCTCCACCTCTAAAACAAACGTTCGTCCTCGAACGGACATAGAAAAGTACCTAAGTCTGAGAAAAGATTTGGGAAAACAGTTCCGCATATCAGACTTGGACTCCCAAGTAGCTGCCTCGGCAGGCTGACCTCTCCACTAAACACGGACTCAAGGATAACTCTTCGATCTCAACTGACGAACCTGCCTAGCTAATATGGCTACTAGCTCCTCCTCATAAGTCAAATCCTTGTCCAACTGGACACCGCTGAAGTCAAGAACATGAGATGGGTATGCAATGTACCTCCGGAGCATAGATACATGAAACACTAGATGCACGGCTGATCGATGCGGTGGCAAGGAAAGTCTGTAGGCCATTTCTCCTACCTTATCCAAAATCTCAAATGGACCAATGTACCTAGGGCTCAACTTTCCCTTCTTCCCGAACCTCATCACGCCCTTCATAGGCGACACTCTAAGAAACACCTGATCTACTATCATGAAAGACAAATCTCGAACTATGCGATCTGCATAACTCGTTTGCCTAGACTGAGCTGTGCGAAGTCTATCCTGAATAATCTTCACCTTGTCCAAGGAATCCTGGACTAACTCAGAACCCAATAACCTAGCCTCTCCCGGTTCAAACCATCCAACTGGAGACTTACACCGTCTACCATACAACGCCTCATACGGAGCCATCTGAATGCTCGACTGATAGATGTTGTTGTACGCAAACTCAGCTAAAGGAAAGAACTGGTCCCATGAACCACCAAAATCAATTACACAGGCCCGTAACATATCCTCCAAAATCTGAATAGTACGCTCGGACTGTCCGTCCGTTTGAGGATGAAATGCTGTGCTCAAATAAATCTGTGTGCCCAACTCTTGCTGAAATACTCTCCAGAATAGGGAGGTAAATTGACTACCTCGGTCTGATATAATGGATATGGGAACACCATGCAATCTAACAATCTCTCTCATGTAAATCTTTGCCAACTTCTCTGCTGAATACGACATTGATACAGGAATTAAATGCGCTGACTTGGTCAGCCTATCCACTAAAACCCAAACCGCATCAAACATCCTCTGAGTACGTGGGAGCCCAACTACAAAGTCCATGGTGATACGCTCCCACTTCCACTCAGGAAGCTAAATCTGCTGCATCAAACTACCGGTTCTCTAGTGCTCGTACTTAACCTGCTGACAGTTCAAGCACCGAGCTACATAAGCTACAATATCCTTCTTCATTCCACGCTACCAATAATGATGTCTCAAGTCATGGTATATCTTTGCGGCGCCCGGATGAATGGAATACCGGGAACTATGGGCATCCTGAAGTATCAACTCACAAATTCCATCAATATCGGGCACACAAATACAGCCCTGCATCCTCAGAACTCCCTCATCATCAACTGTGACCTGCTTGGAACCTCCGTGTCGAACCGTATCTCTAAGGGTACATAAATAACGATCATCATGCTGCCTGGCCCTAATACGATCATACAATGAAGAATGGGCAACGATATGGGCCATCACACTGCCAGTCTCAGAAACCTCCGGTCTCACAAATCAATTTCCTAAAGCCTGAACATCCAACGCAAGAGGTCGCTCCCCGACTGATAAATAAGCTAGACTGCCCATACTAACTGACTTCCGGACCAAAGCATCGGCGAACACATTGGCCTTCCCCAGATGATAAAGAATGGTAATATCATAATCCTTCAGCAACTCTAACCATCTCCTCTGCCTCATGTTCAACTCCTTCAGTCTGAACAGATACTGCAAGCTCTTATGGTCCGTGAACACCTTACATGGCACTCCGTACAGATAGTGCCTCCAAATCTTCAAAGCGTGAACAATAGATGCAAGCTCCAAATCATGAACTGGATAGTTCTTCTCATGAATCTTCAACTGACAAGAAGCATAGGCTATAACATTGCCATCCTGCATCAACACTGCAGCAAGCCCAACCCGTGAAGCATCACAATACACAGTATACGGTCCTAAACCTGAGGGCAATACTAACACCGGTGTCGTGGTCAAGGCTATCTTGAGCTACTGAAAGCTCGCCTCACACTCATCAGACCACCTGAACTGAGCACACTTCTGAGTCAACTTGGTCATCGGGGCTGCGATAGATGAAAAGCCCTCCACAAATCAGCGATAATATCCTGCTAAGCCCAAGAATCTCCGAATCTCTATAGCTGAAGTGGGCCTAGGCCAATCTCAACTACTGAAATCTTCTTGGGATCTACTTGAATACCCTCTAATGAAACCACATGGCCTAGAAATGCAACTGAACTCAACCAAAACTCACACTTGGAGAATTTGGCATACAACTGATTATTCCTCAAAGTCTGGAGGATGACTCTAAGGTGCTGCTCATGATCCTCTAGGCTACGAGAGTATATAAATATATCATCAATGAAAACAATAACGAACGAGTCCAAATAAGGCCTGAACACTTAGTTTATCAACTCCATGAATGCAGCGGGGGCATTAGTCAACCGAAAAGACATCACCAAAAACTCATAGTGCCCATAACGAGTGCGAAAAGCTATCTTAGGGACATCAGAAGCCTTAATCCTCAGCTGATGATAACCAGATCTCAAGTCTATCTTGGAGAACACCGTAGCACCCTGAAGCTGGTCAAAGAGATCGTTAATCCTCGGCAAAGGATACTTGTTCTTAATAGTAACCTTATTCAACTGCCGGTAGTCAATACACATCCTCATCGAGCCATCATTCTTATTGATAAACAACGCTAGAGCACCCCAAGGAGAAACACTAGGCATAATGTAGCCTTTATCCAATAAAACCTACAACTGCTCCTTCAACTCTGGCAGGGCCATACGATACAACGGAGTGGCAATAGGCCGAGTTCCCTCAGCTACCTCAATACAAAAGTCAATATCCATGTCGGGTGGCATACCCAGCAGGTCAGCAGGGAATACCTCTGGAAACTCACGAAGTACGGGCACAGACTCCAGGGAAGGAACCTCGGTACTAGAATCATGAACATAGTCCAGATAGGCCAAACAACCCTTGTCGACCATGCGCCGAGCCTTCATATAATAAATAACTCTACCAGAAGAATGATTAGGAGTCCCCCTCCACTCCAAACGAGGTACCCCTGGCAAGGCCAAGGTCACTATCTTGGCATTACAGTCTAGAATAGCATAATAGGGGGATAACCAATCCATCCCCAATATAACATAAAAGTCAACCATATCAAGAAACAAAAGATCAACCTGAGTCTCCAGACCACCAATAACTACTAAGAAAGCATGATAGATTTGATCTACCACTGTAGAATCACCCACCGGTGTAGACACATGCACAACAGTACTCAAGGAATCACGAGGCATGCTCAAATAAGGGGAAAAATATGAAGACACATAGGAGAATGTAGAACCCAGATCAAATAACACCGAAGTCTCTGGGCTGCAAACTAAAACCGTACCTGTAATAACTGCGTCATAAGCCTCAGCATCAGGACGGGCAGGAAAATCATAGCACCGGGAAAAGATGAGCCCCTTCAACCTGCACATCTTTGGGTCTACCAGCTATGGGCTGACCTCTACCTCTCATGGCCTGCCCTCCACCTCTATGAGTCTGACCTCCACCTCTAGCACCACGACCACCACCCCTAGCAGGCCGAGGGGGTGGGGGTGTACCTGCTGCGGGGACCATGACGCAAGAATCCTAATACTGAGAACTACCAGAAGCCCTGGGGCAATACCTCGCAATGTGCCCATGAACACCAAAAGAATAACAATGTCTCTGCTAAGGTGGCTGATGACTCTGGAACTATCCCTGACGACCCTGATAACCACCCTGGTAGCTCTAATGTGGTTGTGTACTGATAGGTGCTAGTGGTGCACTAAAGGGGATGGCGGTGCAAGGTGAGATACCTGAAGTGCTGACTGAAAAGGTCGGGGTGTATGGCCTCTACCGAAAGAATCCCTGCCTCCATATAAGGCTCCACTGAATCTACCAAAGTGACGGGGCCTCTTGTCAGCCCCCTGACAACCTCCCTGTGACATAATCATCTCAATCCTCCTGGCCACATTGGCTGCATCCCGGAATGAAATATCAGTACCTGACTCCCTGTCCATCTGGAGTCTGATGGGATGAGCTAAACCCTCAATAAATCTTTGCACTCTCTCACGATCAGTGGGAAGTATCATAAGTGCATGCCTGGCTAGAGTGATGAACCTTGCTGGAGGCGCTCAAACTGCCTCCGAAGATCCTCCCTCTAAGTAACTGGAAGGAACTTCCCCAAGAATAACTCGCAGAACTACTAAGCCCCAGTCAATGGTGCGGACCCAGCTCGTCTGGTCAGGCAATAGTCTCTCCACCAAGTGTTGGTTGCTCCAGATAACCGAAAATTAGCAAAGTCAACTCCATTAGACTCCACTATGCCCATGTTTTGAAGAACCTCATGACAACTGTCCAAATAATCCTAGGAACCTCTAACGGTGCACCAGTAAAGGTAGTAGTGAATAACTTGGTGAACCGATCTAGTCTCCATAGAGCATCTACTGGCATAGTTGCACCCTCGGTTGCCGGTGCCACAATACACGACTGAGCTACTCCAGCTGTCTGAGGTGCTAGAGTCTGAAACTGAGTGGCAACCTGCTCTAGGGTATGAATAACAGGAGTCTAGGTCCCTCCCCTAGCCTAAGAACCAGCTGGTGCAGTAGGAAGAAGATCGGCCTGAGCCACACTCTCCATAAGTCTCACCAAGCGAACTAGAGCGTCCTGAAGCACTAGGGTGGTAATGAACCCCTCCGGGACCTGAGCTGGTCCGACTGGAACTGTCCGATCAGGAACCTCACCGGCATAGTCTACTGTGGGTCCTCTACTGGAGCCGCTGCTCTAGCTCGGCCTCGGCCCCTAGCACGGACTCGGCCTCGGCCCCTCATAGGAGCTGCAATAGGAGGATCAGGCTGCTGATCGATCGATGAGGAAGCACGCATTCTCGCCATCTGCGAGAGAGTAATTAGTGACTTAATTATTATTTATAATTCAGTTGGCACGACGGAGCATGAAAGATGTGGAGTTATTCCTAACTTTGCATCCTCTGAGGGATAAGCACAAACGTCTCCGTACCGATCCCTCAGACTCTACCAAGTTTGTCCGTGAGTTGTGAGACCTAAGCAACCTAGTGCTCTGATACCAACTTGTCACAACCCGAAATCCCACATTCATGCCATGATTGTGTCTAACGTTGAACCCGCTAGACAAGCCAACGTACAAAATTACATTAACATATTAACACTTAAGTAACAGAAATAACTAGAACAATTTATATTCCTTTTTAAGTGCGAAAGTAGATACTTTTAAACTAAATAAAAATACCAAAAATACATTCTGTTAGCAATATCCCAGAACCTGGAGTCACTAACTCACACACTGTCTATGAGATTACTAAATACAAGGTCTGAAGAAATAATACATAATTGTCTCAGAACTAAGAACAAAACAAGACAGAATAGAAAGATAAGGGTAGAGGAGACGCCAAGGCCCACAAACGTCTGCGGGTCTACCTTGAAATCTCCGAAGTGGACTGAAGGATACCCCATATATTAGTGTCCACCGGGTCCGGTTGCAGGATCTGCACAACATAAAGAAGTGCAGGTGTAGCATCAGTACAACCGACCCTATGTACTGAGCAAGTGCCGAGGCTAACCCCGGCCGAAGTAGTGGCGAGGCCAGACGCGACAACGATAACCTACTTGTATAGTTCTATCAAAACAAACATAGCAGGGAAGTAACAGATAAGCAAGTAATACGGGAACAAGTAAGGGGGCAACAAGTATGAACCAAAATGAGATATCGAATACAATAAATAAATAGATAAATGAATGGCACGACATCACCCTTCGTGCTTTTACTCTTGTCCTCACGATGCAACAAGTAAATATATGAAATGAATGCAATAATAAATGAAATGAATGGCATGACATCACCCTTCATGCTTTACTCTCTTCCTCACAGTGCAATAATGAATAAATGAAATGAATGGCATGGCATCACCCTTCGTTCTTTTACTCTCTTCCTCACATTGAAATAATAAATAAATGAAATGATGGCACGACATCACCCTACATGCTTTTACTCTCTTCCTCACATTGCAATAATAAATAAATGAAATGAATGGCATGGCATCACCCTTCGTACTTTTACTCTCTTCCTCACAATGCGATAAGTAAATAACTGAATGAATGATATGAATGAATGGAACGACATCACCCTTCGTGCTTTACTCTCTTCCTCACCCACGTAATATCAACAAAAAATAATAACTTGGCAAAGAAATCAATTACCGAACTTTCAATTCATAACCACCCGACATGGGGAATAACAACTAAAATCAACACATTTGCCCGACAAGGGTCTCAACTATAACCAATTCCTTACGAGTACATAAATTAATTATTTGGGTCCTCCACTAGGACATCACAACACAATTCTTAATCAAGTAGTCTCCACAGTTAAACAATTTTTCCAAATGAACTACTTCATAACACAATAATCATTGAGGTAATAACAAATAATTAAGCAAAACGGACTCATGGGCATACTTGACACACAATGCATAGGTACTAGTCACCTCACCTATGCATTGGACATGATAAAACACATAGCACAAAGGGCACAATACCTATTCCCTCACCAAAGTAAGGCAAGACACTTACCTCAGGTCAAAGAATAGCAATTCAAGCCTCTAATATCGCATTTCCTTTTGAATTCAACTCCGAAACGTCAATATCTAGACATAATTCACTTAAATACATCAAAAATGACTCAATAATTCAATCCTATAGCCTAATTATCCATTTTCTAGATTTTTTTCAAAAATACCAAAATTTGACCCTGGGCCAGCTTGGTCCAAACACAAGACTCGGACCAAAAACCCAATTACCCATACCCCCACGAGCTCAAATATAAAATTTGTTTTTAAATCCGATCCCAAATTGAGGTTGAATTACCCAAAATCCCATAGACCCTAAATCTACCTGAAATCCCTAATTTGTACTTTAATTTTAGGATTTTAGGCCTAGATTCTAGTGGTTGTTGAAGAAAAATGCAATAAAATAGAGTTGGAATTACTTACCTATGGAGCTATGGTGATGGAAGTCTTCAAAAATCGCCTAAGGGGGAGTGGGGAAGAAGAGGTTTGAAATGAAGTGGGTTAGATCCCGTAAGGTTTCTGTTTTTGACATTTTAAAATCACTGGGCGAATTTTCCCTTCACGTTCGCGGGCCATTGGCCGCGTTCGCGAAGGGTTAACTGCTGGGACCTACGCGTTCGCGAAGCCAGGGCCGCGTTCGCAAAGGTGTGACTTTCTAGGTTTCCGCATTCGCGAAGAACAAAGCTACCCTGCCCCCCGACCTCACCCTAAACCTACATGTTCGCACCCCTGGGGACGCGTTCGCGTAGAAGCACTGTCTAGTGATCCGCGTTCGCGTCTCCCTCTACGCGTTCGCGTAGAGTAAACCCCAGACCTCACCAATTTAATCTTCGTGTTCGCGAGGGTTGCCCTGCGTTCGCGAAGAGTAACTCACCAGACACCAGACCTGACCCCTAAACACCAGAGTTTTCCACTTTGCACACCCCATTAACTACTCGAAACTCACCAGAGCCCTCGGGACTCAAAACTAAAAGCACACACGACTCCCAAATCATCCTACTTACTTATTCAAGTACTAAAACCACAAAAATAACATCAAAATCAATGAATTAAACCTCAAACTAATACATCTTCGATCAGAGTTGACCCGAGCTCGTGACTATGAGGATGAGCTCGAGAAGCAGGTAACCTCTGTTTTGAAAGAGTATGGGCTTCCTATCCAATCTTCAGAGTCTAACACTTTAATGACTCAGTTGCAGCAGAAGGTAGAGATGCTGGAGCGTCTTCGGGCGAGGTCGCCCAAGTCAACTCCGAATGCAATTAGTGGAAGGCACGTATGGATGTCATTGTTGTGGCTAAGAAATAAGCATTGGTTAAAGTGTCTGCCCTCGAGATTCAAATTCGAAATGCTCGAGAGATAAATTTAGTTCAGGAGGGCAGGATAACTGAGCTCGAGGTTGGTATCTCGAAGGCGAAGGCCGAGATCAAGGAAGCCCGAGACGAAGCCAAAGAGATATAAGCAAAGGCTGACAAGAAGGTATCCATCCATTTGAAAGATGCTACTGATGCTAAAATAGAGTTGATGGGGGCCTGCGATCGAGAGAGAAGAATCAACGACTACGCCCGATGCAGATCCCGGAGAGAAACCCTCAAGGATATTCATCCTAATGTCTTAGATATCTCTGAGGAGATAGAGCAGGCTAAGGCGGACGAGATTGACGCCAAGTTCCTTCTTTCTTTCGATGATGACGCCGGTGCTGAAGATGATGAAGAAGAAGCCGACAAGGAGGCTGGTCCCGAGGGGATTGCTGAAGATAAAATCCCTGAAGGGGAAAAGACAAAGTCCCCGATGGTAGACTATGTCTTCTTTGATTTTTGTAAAGGGCTCCATGTGGGAGTATTGTAAATGTACATTTGTACCATTATAAAGAAATATTTTGTTATGTCTTTGAGTTAATTTCTCTCTTTCCTTTGCTTTTGGAATTTGATGCTTGTCGTCGATCAGCCTGATATGTTGGACTTAGAATATAAAACCCTTAAGTTTTTGTGCTCGTTGAACAATCGAAAATAGTTGACCGTTTAGGGTTCGATCTTCGAGCTAAGCTTTAGCTCAGGACTTTCGAGTCCAAACATAGGTGAGGTCTCGAGCACAGTGTGCTTTGGCCTTTAAGTTTTCTTTTTTTGTTTGTAAATCCACTAGGCAAGTGCCTAGGGCTAGTTTTTATTTATATAAAATTAAAAATAAACAAAGAGTCATGTTGTCTTACGATGAGTAAGACTGTGAGAGATGAAATTACATGGTGCATATTCTCAAGTTTGAGCGTATCATGCCCAAACTTGATATCACATAAAGACATGCTAATAACATCACCTATATTGTCTAATACTACACTAAAAACTAGCCTATTGTAGATTGGCCCATAAAATGGCCATACTTTTTGCACTGCCCATCCACGCTTCTTGTAAGAAATAATTTTCATTACATAAGTAGTCGGCTAGTGCTCCACCTTGGATGACCAGTGCTCCACCTTGCGAAGCCATGAGTGTTGCTGCCTCAATTGGTTTCCAAAATAGATCGTCAAAATGTACTGCTCGACCCATGTGTAAACCAGCTCCATTGTTTCTGAGATCCTGTGCATATTCAGTGTGTATTTAGGTGATGTCAATCTTGTTGTAAAAAAGTGATTGTTCGTTGTCTTCAACACTGCCCAGTACCAGTTGCACCTACTGATTGTGCATTTTGGTTTAAATGTTTTGAGACCAATCCTTGTCTGAGAGTAATAATTACCTCTCATAATTTCATGTGATGACTGTTGCGTCAACGTTGAAAATCTGGGCATTGTGCGACCGTTGTAGCATTGTCCAGCAATCGAATAGTTCCTTCTCATACTTATTCCATTCCTAGCTTGCCTTCCAATGGAATGAGTACAAAGTACTAATACCACCACTTGGAAGTTGGGCCAAGGAAAGGGCATGAGTACATTAATGTTTCCTGTTGTACGCATTGTCCAGTACCAAACTTCTGTGATGAACTCATCTTTTCTCGACCAAAATTCATGTGTGATCGACAGCTGGCTCTATGATATTTTTGTTCTCTTGTGTTCCTTATATGTCCTGTTAGCAAAATGTGATGCCCTTCTTATTTTATCATAGCACATAATCTCCATGAAGTCATTCAAAAATTGATGCCTCGACAGATGATCATCAACTACTTTATTTCTGTGTCCAATTATTGTATCATCGATTATCTTGCTTATCCATTCCCAAACTTTCCCTCCAGTGGAATGAGCACGTAGTTCTAATACCACCACTAGGAAGTTGAGCTAGGAGAGGGGCCTGGTTTTATTAATGTTTCCTGCATCTTTGGACCATTTGTGATCATGTATATAGTTGTCCCTTCTGTAGATGAAAGTTGTTGATGTATCCCCTTGTCCGTAGGTAGCTGCATCTGTTCCTGTGTGTATGAGGTGTTACCCTCCTCTTGAACCTCTTGTCTAAATTGTTCATGTGTTTTTAATGTAACTTGTCCATAAAACCTGCTTACAATATTGGTCAGTAGAGTATCCTTCATTGCCTTTATGCTTATGTTCGTCTTTGACTTCCTCTCAGTTGAATGAGTGCATAGCACTGATACCACCAACTGAGATTCCATCATAGAACAAGGTAGAAACTTAGAAGGCTCACCTGCAAAACGGAATACAAAGTCAGTGAAAATCTTGATCACCATTCTCTCCCCCGTTAAGTTTTGATCCTGGTGATTATATGAGTGATGTCTTGTACATTGATCTTCTTCTGCAAGGTTGGTTTTTTGATATCCACTATTGACATTTGCCTGTCTCCCTATATCAAAAGCTGTGAGAATGAACTGCTTCCATTGTCCATCCCTTTAGTCCCTTGTTCATATGACAGTGCTGCCTATTTTTGAGCAGTCTACTCTTATGTTCCCAATCAGCTACATTGCTACTGTGTATATCTTGGTCATTTTCAGTAGCATCATTAAACCTCAGACTCCTAGTTGTGCTGCTTCCTTTGCTGCTCATCGACCAATAGTGTGAAATCCTCAAATTCATACATGTGTTTATCATATTAACTCCTTCCAGGGAATGAGCACTAAGTGCTAATACCACCCTATTAATTCATATAATATGAAAAAGCATGAGGACAATATCTATACCTGCAAAAAAGAAAACAAAATTAGCCATAAAACTGATCATTATACTCTCCTCCAAATGGACTTGAGTATAATGAGCTAGTGAACTCCTTGACTTTATCCTGCTCCTGCACACCTTCTTTTCCTCCTCTCCTATCTTCTTACAACTTTTACCCTTAAGTATGGACATTGTAGCTTGTCACTATTAATAATCTTCCTCCCTTTGACATCCATTCCTCCAAAGCTGGTACATTCCATTGGTCCAGTATCTAAGGCGTAATTGGATATGTAATCTGCCAACTGGTTGCCTTCCCTCAATGTGTGTGAGATTTTCAGATTGCATTTGTCCATCAGAGCCTTGATTTCCTCGACATAAACTACCACAGACCAAGGTGCATTCCACTGTCCTTGAAGTATATTCTTGATTAGCATTGAATCAGTATGCAAATCAATAAAGATATACTCATGGTTAACATAGTACTTCAAAGCTTCTAAGACAATTTTCACCTCAGCTTCTGTGTTTGAACCCTCTGTTATCTCCTTGCCACAAGCATAAATAAGATTTCCTTCTTCATTCCTCACCACATATCCTATAGAAATCCAACCTGGATTACCTCTAGACACCCCGTCTGTATTAACTTTGATCCAGCCATGATCAGGGAGTTCCCACAGCACCTTTGTGTATTTCAACTTAGGTGTATATAGCTCCATCATACGCAGCAAATCTGGCCATTTATGTGGCACATTCTTCACATTTGGCTTTCTAAATTGCACCAGATATTGTAAAGTGGTTGATACCTGATTTTACTGAGACAGGATCCCCATATTTGTAGCAATTTCTTCTTTTCCATAACTTCCAAATTATGATCGATGGTAGAGCTTGCATTATTGGTCGTAATCTTGGGATCACCTGGGCAGTCCAACATTTCACCACAGTTTGATGCAATGTCAATCCATCAACATGTATTCCTGCATATCCTAAGAAGTATTTCCAAACTTTTTGTGGCAGCATACGACTTAAAAAATAAATGTGGCAGTGTTTCTTCTTGAGGTAATACACAACACCATCATTTTGAAGTAATTAAGTAACCCCTTCTCCTAAAGAAGTCATCTAACGGTAGCTTGTTCATCCACACGTTTCACATGAAGAATGCCACCTTAAAAGGCAAAACCTTCACCCAGATCATCTTATAAGCATTACATGGATCTTTCCTTTTCCTTACGTATTCCCAAGCCGATTTCACAGTGAATTCACCATTTGTTCCCATCGTCCAAAAGGGTTTATCCAGAACAAAAGTTTCACCTGGAGGTTTGATATTTTGCACTATATGATCAGCCAACTCTTCAGGTAATACTTCCCTTAGCTTCTGCTCATTCCATCTCCCCCATTCACAACTTCATTAACATTTTGAACTGATTCGTCACAATAGAAATCTTGAGGAGTAATGAAGTACAAAGCCCCTAGCCCAGTCCAATTATCAAACTAAAATAAGGAGGATCCCATATTAGGTTGCCACAAAATTAGATGCTCGATGTAATCTCAACATTCTAACATTTTCCTCCATATATGAGACCCATCTCTCCACGACACTACTATAGGATTTATCTTCTTACAGTACTTTTGGCTCATGAATGAGCTCCGCAATGTTGACTTAGTTCTAAAGTTCCACCATAATTTACAGAATAAAGCTTTAGACACGTCATGAAGTGATATAAATCCTATTCCCCCCTCTTCATGTGGTAAGCATAAGGTATCCCATGAAGCCTAATGTCTACTTTCTCCCTCTATTGAGTTACTCCAGAAGAACCTTCCATGAGTTTGTTTATAACAAATCTTGGAGCATTGACTGGAGACAGTAGGTGAATAGGCATACTCTGCAATACATGAGAAATTAATACAGCCCTGCAACCTATAGATAGTAGTTTTCCCTTCCATGATTGCAATTTATCCACCACTTTGTTCATTAAACCTTGGTAGTACTCCATCGTTTTTCTAGCATAGAAAATAGGACATCCCAAATAGGTGAATGGGAAATCCTGCCTTCTAATCCCAGTCACTCTTTCCACCTTCCTAAACACTACCTCGTTTGTAAGATTATGTATGTAAACTGCAGATTTAGCCTTATTAATTAGTTGACCTGAAGCTTCTTCATATGATGCCAACACTTCCATTATTAATCTCAATGAAGTTTCATTTGAGGAAGAGAAAATGATAGTGTCGTCCGCATATGCCAGATGATTGATCTTAGGACTCCACTTGGGAAATCCAAAACCACAAAAATAGAGATTCAAATGTAAAGCATTTAGACCCCTCAATAATGCCTTTGCTGCCAGAATAAAAAGAGTAGTAGATAAAGGATCTCCCTGCTTCACACCTCTTGAAGATTTAAAGAACCCGTATGGTTACCCGTTAATTAGAACTGAGTACCAATTATTAGATATGATTCCAAACACCCATCCAATAAATCTCTCATCAAAGCCCATTTATCTCAGTACTTTGGTTAAGAAAATCGATGAAAGTCTATCATAAGCCTTCATCATATCTAGCTTTATTACCACATTCAGACCAGCCTTAGTTCGCAGTCTAATATCAGTAATAATTTCTTGTGTTAATAGAACATTCTCCACAATGCTTCTCCCATTTACAAAGCCCTCTTGTTCATCTAAAATAACATTAGGTAATATCCCAACTAATCTCTCATGAAGGACCGTAGAGAACACTTTGTTTATGAAGTTACTAAGGCTAATAGGACGCATGTATGAACAAGTGTTCACTTCCTTCTTTTTTGGTAGTAGAACAAGAATTGTGTGAGTGATATACCTGGGTAATTCATGGCCATTGAATAATGCCTTAACCGTCTCAACCACATCATCACCAACTATATCCCAACATGATTTGAAAAAGCTACCATTAAATCCATCTGCCCCCCTGCATTGTCTGCATGTAGTCCAAAAACTGCCTGTTTCACTTCATCTGAAGTAGGTTGCCTTAGTAGGTTTTGGTTATGTTCTCTATCTACCATATGAGGGACATGATTAATAATACCAAAATCTTCAGGGCTAGCATCTTCATGAAATTGTTCCTGAAAGAATTTGACTGCTTCATCAGCCATCGCACCCCTATCTTCAATCCAGATCCCATTACTGTCCTTGATCCTCTTCAACTGTAGTCTCTTCCTTTTCCCATTAACATGTGCATGGAAGAACTTAGTGTTTCTATCTCCATCATTAATTCATGTAAATCCAGATTTTTGTTTCCAAAAATGCTCCTCTAATGCCAAATACCTGAACATGTCTGCCTGTACCTTTTAAAATCGCTCCCTATTCTGTAAAGTTGGATTGAGTTCAAATTGTGCTTCATTAACTTTAACAACTTCCTCGAGTCTCTGAATCTTCTGAAATATATCTCCGAAGGTTGTTCTGCTCCACGTTGTCAATGCCTTTTTCAATCTCTTGATCTTGTGATTGATTAAAGTGAATGTATTAGCATAAAAATCAACTTGTCAGTTCTCATTTACCACTTTTTTAAACGATTCATGCTCAATCCTAAATTTTAGAAATCTGAAGCTCTTATTTATTGGGGCAGAATCTGGATTATAAGATATCAGAAGTGGACAATGATCTTAGCCAATCTTGGGCAGATGTGTGACATCCATTCTTTGCCATAATTGCTGAAGCTCCAAGTTTGCAAACACTCTATCCAATCTCTTAAAGATGCAATCTTCCTCTGTGCGACCATTCCACCAAGTATATATGCTTCCTTTAAAGCCAAGATCTGAAAGGTTACACGTATTCATACAATGCCTAAAGTCGTCAACCTCATTTATAGTAACGGGTAGCCCTCCAAATTTCTCTTCCTCGTCCCAAATTACATTAAAATCACCACCTACCATCTATAGTAATATTACGAGCTAGGTGGTACAATGAATCCCACAGTTCAATTCTCTCTATATGATCGCACTTTGCATAAATGAGTGTTAACATCTGTTCTTTCTCCTCTTTTGTATCGAATAACCTTAAGGTTAGCTGCTGCAATGAGTTGATCTCCACCGTCACATGATATTTTCCATCTATGAACGCCCAAATCTTATTTGAAATGTTAACAAAAGCTTGTTCAAAACCAATATGTCTCCTATATCTCTCCAACTTTCTTGATTACTGCATGGGTTCCATCACTCCTATAAATTCAAAATGGTATTTCCTATCCATTTTGATAAGCCTTTCAAAGGCTCTTTGTGTGTTAACTGATCTTATGTTCCATATAATAACATTCATGTCTAGTTAATGGATTTTGAGATAGTCCTCCTTGTTTGAACTCCTGCTGGCTGTACATTCTGATCCTTCGTCTGCTTTTTTCTGCCTCGACTAGCTGACATTCCTTTTTCAATTTTTCTAGGAGATAAATTTCCTTACCTTGCCACATTCTTAAAATTTTGGCATGTCCATTCTGCATCCAAATCTCTGCCCTTACTTGCTGAATTTTCCTCTACATCTTGTTGTTCTTGCAGTACTACCTTTTGATCCTTAGTAGGTTTATGAATCAGATTCTTTTCTACATTTTCTTTCATCTGTCCATCCACCTTCTTTGTTTTTTCCTTTGTGTTATCTTCTGACTTCTTCCCTAAAGCCAAACTATTATGGACTTGATTTGGGAGCACCTGTTCTGCATTTTGTTAAAAATCACCACCACCAAGATCTCCAGGATCTGTTGGTTCATCAGAAGGTACTTGAGAATTAGATGTTGCAACATTGGCCAGTTGCTGCCTTTTAGTGCTTGAACCCTCAACCTCATCTGAGTTAATAGTCATCTTTGCAGTGTTATCAACTATATGCACCTCATCTTTGTTAGCTTTTCTATTGACACTAATGTCTTCCCCTTGTGGATCTTCATCTTCTTCCAATACAATATTCTGTTCCTCTTCATAGCCTTCTGATAAGTCACCCTCATCTGAGTCATCCTCCTCTTGATCATGCCATAATCTCCCACCTGCAAAAGTAATTTTTTCCTTTAACAAGTCATGTTCGTCAAGTGCCTCAGAGTCTAGAGGCTGTGAGGTTATTTCTTGACACGATTGATTCATGAGCACATTGTCTGTAGTAAATGCTTGATTAACCCATTGTGTTGTAGATTCATTACCAGCTGTTTGCACCTTGTCCAACTTCATATTGACTTCTTCTGTAGTATTCTTATCATTTGCTGCTATTGCTTCAACCTGAGTGAG
Source organism: Nicotiana undulata (assembly GCA_005239495.1). NCBI lineage: Eukaryota > Viridiplantae > Streptophyta > Magnoliopsida > Solanales > Solanaceae > Nicotiana > Nicotiana undulata. The sequence goes on from ML265685.1 coordinate 31,221, forward strand.
CATAAAACTAGGAGCTGCAGGATTCAGATTTTCACCAGTGTCTCTAAGAGTAGGATTTGTACTGTTTTGAACTTTGCTGGTACTCACAGTTGCTAGTTGCTTGTCCCCCACTGTCCCAGCACCATTAGGATCATCTTGAGTTGTTTCCATAGGAGTAGGAAATGCATTCTTTTGACCTGTAGTAGCCTCCACAATTGCCAGTTTATTAGCCTCATTAGACTCACCATCCTCCACTTCTAATAAATCATATTTGTTAGTTGTTTGAACCTGTTTTACTGCATCATTCTCCACAAGAAAAACTTCTTTTCCAATTGCATTGTTTGCTTCGATTTTTTTACCCTTATTATGCTCTCTATTGTCTCTTACTTCCTTCCACTGTGGGCCTATATTTCCAACTACTTTTCCACTGCTAAGTATCATCAAAGAAGCAGGTTGATTCACCTTTTCTACATTATTTTGTACCACTGGTTTAGTAGCATTCTTTTGGTCACCATTATTGTTCTCCATTAATTCCGGATGAATTCTCCAACAATATATCATGTTGTGCCCTTGTAATTTACACTCTTTACAGTACTTAGGCAAGAAATCATATCTAATCATCACCCACTCCGTTCTCACCTCCTTTGTGACTTCATTCTCAATATCCATAGGGACTTTCTTTGGCATGTCAAATAGCAGATCCACCAGCACTTTTACTCGTGCACACCTTGGCCTCGTCTTCTTAATAGTAGCCATATCAAGATGCTATGGCTTCCCAACAGCAGCGGCTAACGAGAATAGGCACTCCTTTACGAAAAACGTTGGCAATAAGTTCGGAAACGAAATCCATTCCATAACCTTCTACGTTTCCTCTCCGGCTTTGAATTTTGAATCATAGATCAACGTTCGCAATTGGTATTTATACCCAGCCTTGTCCTTGACGTAATACACACTCTTCAACGTAAAATCAACATAACCCTGCCATAATGTGAGTCGTATCAGAATGTGTCTGTCTCAAAGGTATCCTATGTTACATTTGCCTTTAATTCCACATTGTAGCGGCACAATTCGACGTAATTCATTAAGCTCTGGCCATCCATACAAAAATTTGCGCACTGCTGCATATTGTAATCCTTCCAACGCATTCATTCGATCAAATTCTGCCTCCGTAAATTTCACCATAGGCTGGCCTTGTAAGATCACTAGTCGACGCAGGGGAATTGGTTCAACATCACACTGTTTTGACGTGCTTGTGTGAACATGTGCATTGATCGTTGTAGGTTTAAAAATCTGGGAGTAATCTAATGGTTGGGGGTTGGTTTTTGTGGTTGAATTATCTTGGACGATGGAAGAAGAAGGTAGACCAGCCAGCAATGGTGACTGGCCGCCGGGCAAATTGGCTATGGCAGTGGCAGTGACAAAATTGTTTTCTAGTATCGAAGGTATTCGATGGAAGCCAACTGCACCTTCAACATCTACTGGCCTTTAAGTTCATTAGGTATCGATCCTTATGTATTTTTTAGTAATGCACTTGGCCATGCCTAGGGCTAATTTTTATTAATAATAAACAACAAATATAATAACAAAGTAGTGTGTTGTCTCACATAGTGTAAGACGGTGATTAATGACTACTACATAAGCCTTATTATAAATTTTGAACATAAGGTGCCCAAAATTAATATTACACATTGATCTAACATTAATACTAAAATGCGATTCTAACATATTATTAAACACTATCCCTTTGCATATGTGGCCCTCTAAAAACATTTGTTGCTTGCACATATAGCCAGAAAAGGCCAAATAGCCAAATATCGCAGTCTAGTTAGCGCTCCATGCTGTGCATTTTGTATCCCTCGTCATGTGAAATTCTTGTGTATTCTCTTGAGATCTTCGTAGGATTCCCAGTATGGATTGTTGATGTTGATGATGGACTTTCCTTCAACTTTATTAGCCTGCCTATATATGAATGCTCAAGCATGTTTTTAAGCAACCTTCGTTATGTAGAAGGCTCGTATCATACTTGCCTTGTCCCCTGTCAGTTGTTATGCTTATGTTTACCCATGAATTACCTTCACTGGATTGAGTACATTATACTAATACCACCAGTTGAAGGTACTTCAATAAAAAAACATAGACACAACCCTGAGACCTCTCAAAAACAATTTCCTGCTATTTTTGCACCTTTGTGCAAACAGACTCTCAATTGTGTGGATTACCACTTGTGTTCTGCAATTCTCGCTTCTTGGTATTCTTTGAATGTAATTATCCTTATATACTGCATCCTTTTTGTAACGACCCGACAGGTCGTTTTATATTATCGGACCCCGTTACCCTAAATGAAACTTTCCGTAGCAGCTTATTATTATTTATGACTTTCGCGGACGGGTGGTTCGGGATTTGGAAGTGTTTAGAGTGAGATAGGAACACTTGGTTCCTTAAGGTTGGCCTTTAAGGCCAAGTTTGACTTCGGTCAAAATTTTGAGTAAACAACCTCGGAACCTAGTTTCGACGGTTCCGTTAGCTTCATATGATGATTTCGGACTTGGGCGTATGTTTGGAATGGGTTTTGGATGAATCCGGAGCGTTTCGGCACCCAATGGCGAAATAAGAATTTCCTTAAGTTCATATTGTGGTTTGGGATGTGTTTTTATGTTATCGAGATCCAAACAGATTTCTGAGATAGGGAATAGTTCTGTTATGTCATTTATGACTTGCTTGCAAAATTTAGTGTCATTCCGAGTAGTATAGGTCGGTTCGGCGCGTTGTTAGCTAATTCTAAAACTTGAAGTTCAAAGTTTGATTCAATTTGGATTTTTGGGTCAGATTCTTAGTTTCGTTGTTGTTTTTCACATTCTGAAAGTTTGAGCGAGTCCGTATCATGAATATAGACCTGCCAGTGCTTTTGGACGGGGTCCCGAGCAGCTCGAGTGAGTTTCGAACCCCTCGGAGTTAATCTCAAAACACCAGATTTTTTACTAACTGGTTTTCTTCAGTGCGATCACAGGTGCATTAATGCGATCACATAGAAGGAGTTTGCAAGGTGTGGAGAAATGCCCTATGCGATCGCATGGGCCTGTGTGTGTTCGCACAGGGGTGTTCTGTGGCCTAGCTCGATTTTGTTCTCCGCGTTCGCACCCCCTTCCTTGAAATCGCACATGACTGGCCCAATTGCTCTCCGCGATCGCACAATGGACTTTTAAGGGGTCGTGGCTTGTTGACTTGTGCGATTGCACTGCCCCAGTTGCGATCGCACACAAGGGGCAACTGGGCAGTGTTAGTTTTAAACGGGACTTAGTCCCATTTTAGCCATTTTTCTTCACTTGGGGCGATTTTCGGAGCTTTCAAAGAGGAGATTTCACCTAGAAACAGAGAGGTAAGTGATTCCTACTATAATTTAATTTGAATACTTGGATTTTTAGGTAGATTAACACACTAGTTAGTGGAAAATCATGGGTTAGAGTAAAAAACCTAGGTTTTATGAAAAATGGGAGAATTACAAGGATATTTTCCTTGGAATCACACAAAAACTATATATTAATGATCCTTAGGCTTTGGGTAAGTATTTCCTTCAAACTTTTTCGGAATCCGAGCATGTGGGCCCAGAGGTGTATTTTAAGATATTGAAAAGTAGGCTAAATTGGTTAATTAAATAGGGAAATTCCATACTTTTGAGCATAAATTGACGTATTTATGTAACATTTGGCTAGTTACAAGACCTTGGGTGACGAGTTTGGAGTTTCGGGCGCGTTCTTGACCCGTAAAGTAGGTTCGACATGAGGTGAGTCTCTCTTCTAACCTTATAAGAGGGAATTGTCCCCATAGGTGATTATAAATGATTTAAATGTCCTAAATTGTGGTGGATACGCACGCACGAGTGACGAGAGTCCGTGCGTAGCTACTAGTATATTGTTTTGGGTAGTTCTGAGGCTCACAAGCCTGCTTAGATGTGCCTTACATGTATTTCTAAATGTATTTTGAGTTGCTTATTATCCTTGAATTTTTATGAGAATATTAGGAAGTTATGTTCAAAATTATATTAATTAAGTTCTTGTTTTTAAGTATAATCTCGGTTAACTCCCTAAATATTGATAATTTTATGTATGTATGCGGCACCCGCGTCACATGTATGATTCATAAGCGGGATATCCCTACTATTATGTCAATCGCGTTGCATGTTCAATTTGTGAGCGGGGTAATAGATGCATCTATGGTTCGAGCCGTTCGACCCTCGGCAGTGCACATTTATTTTTGCGACGCTTCGGCCGTACGCTTCGGCATATTATGTGCTATATAGTTGACTGGGAGTTTTGTTGAAATTGTATAAATTGTTTCATGTGAAAAGGGAATTTAGTACATTACATGCTAGGGAAATTTGATATGTAAAGGTAAAAATTATAAATTCGTACTTGATATTTCTTGTCCTTGTGATTACTACGATTGTTATACCTACCTATCCTCTATTAAATTATGTTATTTAATTATTGGCCCTAGCAAGAATCACGTCTACCTCTCGAGAAATGAATTTTTAAAGGAAATTGTTTTCTGAAAAATAATAAAGACTTTTGAAAATGAATAATTATGTGAAAATTGTGTTACCGGGCCCGTATTACGGTTCCGGAGTCCGGAACAGGTTTAATATATGTTATTTGACTCATCTGTGAAATTTGGTGTAAAACGGACTTGAAATGACGTGTTTCGGGTCAAAATTTGAAAAGTTAAGCTTTATGAAGTTATAAGAAATTTCTATGAGTTTTGAGGTTTAATTCCTCGTTTTGATGATATTTTGATGATTTAAAAGCTTGAACAAGTCCGTATAATGTTTTGGGAGTCGTGTGTGGTTTTTGTTTTGAGATTCGAGGGGTCAGGTGAGTTTCGGGTAGCTAACGAGGTGAGTTAAAGTGTAAAAATATGGTGTAATTGCATTTTGCTGGTGTCAGTTCCATTACTCTATCCGATCGCATTGATTGGTCTGCGATCGCATAGCTTTGTGCCTGGGAGTAGACTGTTACACTATGCGATCACATAGCACCCTCCGCGATCGCATAGTGTATTAGGTGGGTAAGGGGAGCCGGGGGNTACTCTCTGCGGTCGCAGCTGCTCCTGTGCAATCTCATAGTGAAGAGGCACTATACCTGTGCGATCGCATAGAGATATTTCGCACAGTTATTAAATGAGTTCAAAACAGAATATTTCATACGGGACTTTGCCATATTCAGCCTTCTTCTCCTCCTCCAACCTCCTTTATCGACCCCAAGCTAGAATCCTTTAATAAACCATTGGGTAAGTGATTTCAACTTCTATTTCTTCCACTTTCCTTTCATAATCACTAGAATCTAGGCCTAAAAACACGGAAATTAAGATAGAAATTGGGGTTTTGGGTAGAGTTAGGTTTTTGGGAATTTTTTGTGATTCAACCTCAATTTGGGGTCAGATCTTAAAACAAATCATATATTTGAACTCGTGGGGTTATGGGTAGTCGGATTTTGGTCCGAGACTCGGGTTTGGACCATGTGGGCCCGGAGTCAAATTTTGGAATTTTAGGAAGAATGCTTGGAAATTAGTAATTAGGATATGGGTTTGATTTATTGAGCCATTATTGATATACTTTGATTGATTATGTCTAGATAATACCGTTTCGGAGTCGAATTCTAAAGGAAAGGCGGTGTTAGAGGGTTGATTGCTCTATTTTGTACTCGAGGTAAGTGTTTGGCCTAACCTTAGCTTGATAGATTAGGTATAGAGTCTTATTTGCTATGTGTAATTCATGTCCAACGTATAGGCGGGGTGACGAGTGCCTATATGGTGCGGTCAAGCATGCCCGTGAGTCAATTGTGATGAATCATACCGTGTTCTTAATATTCTCTGTACTATGAGTAATTGGTGATTTAGAAGTGATAGCTTGATGTTATTTCATGACATGGGGAGTTATTGTGTTATTTGTTCCAGTTGAGGCTTTTACTGTTGAAATTGTATTTTTGATGCGAGGTTGGTTATAGCTGAGTCCCTTGCCGGGACGATAGAATTTTATTGAGTACTTCCATACACTTGAGACTTCTTATTGTTGATTTTCACATTATATTGTTTCTTTTATATTGTTTATCGTACGAGGGGACATGCCGTTCTTATTGTTTATTATTTATCACACGAGAGGACATGCTGTGTTGATCGTTTATTATTTATCACACGAGGGGACATGCCGTGTTGATCGTTGATTATTTATTGCACGAGGGGACATTCCGTGCCGAGTGACTGTGAGATTATGCACGAGGGGACATGCCGTGCCTTTTGCTGTTCATTATCTGTCCTAAGACGTTAAATTCCTGCTTTTACTTTTCACACTTCAGTTATTACCTTGTTCTACTGTGCTAGCATTTTGTTTCCCCTTTTACCCCCAACATGTTCTCCCCGTATTTGTCTTACTTGCTTATTTCCGTCGATATTTTCCTGTTATTATATAGAATTGCACATGTACATATATTATTGTCGGTCCTAGCCTCGTCAATACTTTGCCGAGGTTAGGCTCGGCACATACTCAGTACATGGGGTCAGTTTTACTGATGCTACACCTGCACTTTTTTATGTTGTGCAGACTACGCAGCTGGACTCGGTGGTCACTGACGGTCAGAGCATTCCATCAGTTCATACAGGAGACATCGAGGTAGACCCGCAGACGTTCTTGGGCCTTGGCGTCACCTTCTACCCTTCACTTTCAACTCTGTCTTATCTTATAGTTCAAAGACAGTCATATGTACTTTTTTTCAGACCTTTGTTTTAGTAATCTCTTAGACAGTTCGTGAGTATGTGACACCAGTTCTGGGATTTGTATATGGGTTTTATTTCGAAGTTGCTATATCATTTATGGTAATTTGTTAACCTTCATATTGTTGACCATCGATGCCTTTGTTATCTTGTTCGTTTTAGTTGTTAATGAGTTTTAGTTAGTTCAAATGTTGGCTTGTCTAGCGGGTTCAACGTTAGACGCAGTCATGGCCCGAATGTGGGATTTTGGGTCGTGACACGAGGACGTCCCAGAGTTGTTCTACTAGCACCCCCTGCGGATCCGGCAGAAGATCCTATTACTGAGGAGCAGGGTGAGGTGCCCCTACCATATCCAGCTACCATGGACTTCATGACTACACCAGGCTTCTAGGAGGTCATGGGTCGTATGATGCGGTTCATGGACACTATGGCTCAGGCTGGTTTATTTCCAGCGGATCTTGCCACATCTCAGGCGGGAGGGGGAGCCTAGACCCCTACTGCCCAGGCCGCAGGACATGCAGCAACAGTATATAAGATTCTGGGTACAGTGCCTGTGCGTGGAGCCCAGCCTGTAGCAGCAGCACCTGAGCTCAGACTAGCTGCGGACGGTGATCCGCAGAAGTTACTGGATAGATGGACCCAATTTCACCCTCCTGTCTTCGGAGGTGAGAGGGGCGAGGATGCCCAAGATTTCATTGATAGGTGCAGGGAGAGACTGCACAACATGAGGATACTGGAGTCCCATGGAGTGGACTTCACTACTTTTCAGCTTGCGGTCAGGGCCCGCAAATTGTGGCTATCTTATGTCCTTGGTAGACCGGCAGGTTCCCCTTCTATCACTTGGGGGTAGTTCACTCAATTTTTCTTGGACAAATACATTCCACCCTCCGAGAGGGAAGAGCTGCGGTATCAGTTTGAGCAGCTAGAGTAGTGACATATGTCAATGACAGACTATGAGGCCAGGTTTTCTGAGTTGTCTCTTCATGCCCTTATGATACTCCCTACTAATGCTGAAAGAGTGCGGAGGTTTGTTGCTGGGCTGCACTCAGGTATTAAGGCCAACATGGCCCGAGAGGTGGAGATGGGGACCTCCTACTAGCTTGTGGTGGAGATAGCTCGACCGATTGAGGGTTATCGATCAAGGGGCAGAGAGCAGAGTCAGCATGATAAGAGAACTAGATTTTCTGGAGATTTCAGAGGTTCCTCAGCCAGGGGTAGAGGTCAGTTCGGTAGAGGCCATCCTAACAGGACTCCATATTGAGCTCCTCCAACACCTCCCCGTGGTGCTCTAGTGAGGCCTTAGTTCAGCGCCTAGCCAGAGAGTTCCTACCGTCCACCAGCCATTCAGGGTTCCTCAAGCGGGTATTCCGGTCATCAGGGGTTTTCTAGTCCTTACTTCAGTGTCATGCCAGAGGGTTCTCACCGTCCCCCAGCTATTCAGGGTTATTCTTCAGGGCAGCAGGCCGTGCTACCAGTGAGATATTATGAGTGTGGGGATTCAGGCTATATGAGGAGGAATTGTCCCAGGCTTCGAGGCAAGTCCGTTTAGCAGAGCTACTGTCAGGCCCTAAAATCGAGGGACGAGACCAATGCCTAACCGGATGAACTCAGTCAAGCGGACCTGGATTGCCTTTTCTACCCAACGCATTACCCCGTGTTCATAATACACATTGTTCCGTATGAATTAGCCAATTTAGATTCAAAGTACGATTTACCACATAAATTCATTTTCCTCTTTTAGCTTTCAACAATCGACGATTAAAAACATACAAGTTACATACAACATTTTTAGTGCGATCCACAATTACGAGTGAGTTCAACTACCGCCCAAAATATACATATATGTACATACAATCCACACAGTGTCTACGGAGCCTCTAATAGTACAAGGAGTTTTACATAAACTTGTCG